>REGL01002241.1:0-13149 GCA_004194395.1 Aurelia aurita complex sp. Pacific
CCTTTAAGTAATTCACTCCATACAATTTATCTCATTTCTCTGTATTTGTATATTGTATTAATTTTCCGTATCAATGTATTAATTTCTGTAATATCTTATTTCCTTGTAGTTTAGTTTTCTGTTAGTAGAGCAAGTTATAAATTGTATGTTGTGGATTTCAAATATATGAACTGAACAGAACTGAAACTCTGTTTTCGGTATTTAGGATCCACGAGGGCTTTCTTTATTTACTCAACTTAGAGTAGGGTTGAGCAAACCGAGTTTTCACAAATTCAAACATAATTTTAGTGACACAATCAACCCGGTGTGTCCAATCAACGACGGTCCTGAGGATACGGAACACTACCTGTTGTTGTGCACTTCTTTTGAAGAACAAAGGCGTGACTTCCTCGCTGGTGTCCTTCCGGTGCTGCGCTCATTTGAATTTATTGACGTTCCAAATCCTGTCCTTTTACAGATTCTTTTGAACGGCGACAACAAGTTATTTGAAGTAATTAACTTCATCCCAAAATCAACTATCTTGTATATTTCAAGAACGGAACGATTCTAATCATATCACGGTCCTCTTCATTAAATATCCCTGAATCTTGTGCCTAACCTACTTATTTGTAATTAGAAAGTATAGTAAAATGTAAACTGTATTATATTTTGTATGTCCCCTTTAAAGTAACTGTTTCTTTCTTTTTTTGTAGCATTTATGTGTAGTTTTCCCAGTTATCTTTTTCTTGCTAGTAGTTACGTGTAGTGTTATGTTCGTTTTTCATGTTTTATGTTGCCATGAGGTAGACGTAGTTTTCACTCCAAATGGTATTGTTTTAGTAGTAGGGTATGAAATTTTGTAAGTAGTGTTATAAGCAATATGTATTGTAAGTTATTAAATGATGTATAAAAAAGATACAAACGCTCAACCCGAAAAGAACAAATCATCTACTGCAATAAGCAGTATTTATAGAGAGGATAAAACCAAACTGAAAAAAGATGTCGAGATTGCAAACTCTTTAAACCACTTCTTCTGCACCATTGGCAAAAAAGTGGGCGACAATCAGCACTCTTTTTGATTCTTTTCTAAATAACTTAAACAGCAAGACTTTCTCGTCAAATCTTGTAACCATTGGCGAGGTACTACTTGATATCTCAAAATTAGAAACAAAGAAAGCACCGGGAGACGATAACATAAAACCACGACTTTTAAAAATTTGCGCAAATATCTTATCGAAACCTCTTACCCATATATACAATTGCTCCATCAGGACTGTCTGGAAAATTGCAAAAGTAATCCCAATATCAAAAAGGTGATCGTTCAGATCGGGGTAATTACAGACCAATCTCGCTGCTCACTTGCTTTGAGAAAATCTTTGAAGGACTAATGGCAAACAGAAGAAATGTCTATCATGTTGAAAACAGCTTGATGTATCGTCTACAATTTGGTTTCCGCGAGGGACACTCAACTCTCCACGCATTAATCGAGGTTTTGAACGAGGTGTACCAAAATCTGAACCGTAATAATTTTGTCATTGGTGTATTCCTTGACTTGAAAAAAGCATTGGAAACGATTGACCACGAAATCCTTCTCCGTAAGCTCGAATAGTGTGGTTTTAATACAATCTTACCTAAAAATTCGACAACAGTATGTTTGTATTAATGGAACAATATCCAATACCCAGGTCATTGAATATTTGATTTCTAGGTCCCATGCAGAAACACATAGTAGTTTTTTTCGACTATGCGTTTCTGCCTGGGCCTGATAAAATCTAAGTGACGAAAACAAATCTGAATTTCTTTCATGGATTGTGCATAAGTAGCAATAGTATAGATATGAAATCGTTTGGAACGATTAAATGGTAAGGGAATATTTGATTTCAAGGTCCCATGCAGAAACTTATTTTGAGCTATAGTTTTTAAGCAAAATACTCAATCTTGCGTAAGAGTCAAATTTTTCAGATATTTTATCATTATTGAAGTCTCCAATGATAGTGCGCGTTTCTTTTTGTAATTTATGACCAAACTAGAAGCGTTACATGCACAAAGAAATTGATCTGGCAATCNTGTGCATAACTAGCAATGGTCTGGATATGAAGTCATTTGGAACGATTAAACAGTAAGGGAATATTTGATTTCAAGGTCCCATGCAGAAACGCAAAGTAGTTTTTTCGACTATGCGTTTCTGCACGGGCCTGATAAAATCTAAGTGATGAAGACAAATCTGAAGTTCCTTCATGGATTGTGCATAAGTAGCAATGGTCTGGATATGAAGTCATTTGAAACGATTAAACAGTAAGGGAATATTTGATTTCAAGGTCCCATGCAGAAACGCAAAGTAGTTTTTTCGACTATGCGTTTCTGCATGGGCCTGCTAAAATCTAAGTGACGAAGACAAATCTAAATTTCTTTGATGGATTGTGCATAACTAGCCTTTGTCTACATATCAAGTCATTTTGAACTATTAAACAGTAAGGGAATATTTGATTTCAAGGTCCCATGCAGAAATTCATAGTAGTTTTTTCGACTGTGCGTTTTTGCATGGGCCTAATAAAATCTAAACGATGAAGACAAATCGGAATTTCTTTGATGGATTGTGCATAACTAGCAATTGTCTACATATCAAGTCATTTGGAACGATTAAACAGTAAGGGAATATTTGATTTCAAGGGCCCATGCAGAAATGCATAGTAGTTTTTTCGACTATGCGTTTCTGCATGGGCCTGCTAAAATCTAAGTGACGAAGACAAATCTAAATTTCTTTGATGGATTGTGCATAACTAGCATTTGTCTACATATCAAGTCATTTGGAACGATTAAACAGTAAGGGAATATTTGATTTCAAGGGCCCATGCAGAAATGCATAGTAGTTTTCTTCACCATGCGTCTCTGTATAGCCCTAATGAAATTTGAATTACAAAGACAAATCTAAATTTCTTGCATCTAATGTTTATTTGATGTAAAATAAGTTGTTCATTGAAGATATCTTTTTCAAAAGTATTAGGCTACAGCGTTTGCTTCCACTTTATTTCATTATAAGTCGTCTTTTCTAAAACGTTCATGTTTTGTATCTGAATTTTCTGAAATGCTATCAGTTACATTTAGCAAAATGGTGATATGTTCGTTTCATTCGTATTTCTCTGTTACTTTACTTTTTCCACCTGCCCACGCATAGACACAGTGTGTATTCAAAACCATTTTGAAGCAACACATATGCGCATCCGCCCACGCATATGCGCATTGTTAGTTTTTTGAAACGCCTATGTGCACCAGCCCATGCACAAAGGCATGCCCATATGCAGAGACGCATATTAAACCGTCAAAGGATCCAGGTCACAACTCTTGATTTTGCCTTTTGATAGAATCTTGTTTACATCCTCAGTGGATACTTCCTGAAATTCACTGAATAACATACAAGGGGGCTGTTGTTCAGGCATATTGAATCAAAATCGAGCTTTCCCTAAAGCATCAAGTTTTGATCTTATTTTCTCAATCTTGCCAAAAAAAAATAATTGCATTCATTGGCTAAACTTGAAATGCTTTCATTTGGGGGTAGAGGATTTTCTTTGTTTTTTCCAAGAAGAGAGTTCACAATGCGAAACAAGGCCATAGGATTGTCTTGTTTATCCTGAATCAAAGCCTTGAAATAAACGCTCTTATCTCTATTAATGACAGCTTTTGTAATATTTCTTTGAGCCACAAAATCCTTTCTCCTTTGGTCATTTGATTTATTTTGTCTCCACTTTCTTTCAAGCTGGCGACACTTCCTTTTTTCCTCCAAGAGAAAAAAGTTTTCCCGTTTTTTGTGGGGTTTTCTTGTACAGCTTCGAATAGGAGAGTCATTTCGAGAATAGCCTGTGGTCTGGAGAATCACTTATGATCTGAATGGCAGTTATGCACGCTGAAAAAGCTGTTGCAATGGTGATCCTCTCAGTATTCGCTCTTCATACTTTACTGTCACAGAAGCAAGTAATGGGCAAATTACCGAGCTCTTAGATCTTTAGATACCTGATCTCATTGATGCCCTTTGTTGATGAGTTAATGGCATACATTTAGGTTGTAGTATTTATTTTAGCAAGTACTGCATTGCATGTATTAGGATATGATGAAGGAAAATTTCCATTATTGTTGTTATCATCATCATTATATTTGGGCTTCTTCATCAATTTTCTTAACTATGCCTGCGCTATCTATGGACAAGCAGTTGCTTATCTAGAGGAGCCTGGACCTCAGAAGAATCTCTGTGTTGTTCATGTTGCTCGTCAAACCTTATAGCGCCATGCCAATCATAATGGCGAATTGTGTGCTTTTGGGCTGTCCCTCTCTTACGACTATTCTTGGAACGATTTAAATTTAAATTGTTAAGTGCCATTCATAGTGGGAACTCGCTGACTATAAGTCCTTTCCCACTATGGATGGCCCGTAGTTAATTAGCCTTGTTGTTTTTGTAAATAGTTGTTGTTTTTAAATGAATAAAGACAAAAAAAAAGAGGAGCATCGCCCTAAATGGTCAGCTAACGTTTTTCATCATATCTGACCACGCTACAAAAACTTCGTTTCAAATAGAGTTCGGTTTTGGATTTTGCAGGAAAGCGCGTTAAAATTATTTTACTGATGCCATTTCTGAGATTCTGTCTTGGTGTTTTCGTTTCGTACCACCTATCCTTGTCCTGAAGGATGTTTTTAAAACACTTACCTGAAATGGATAAAAGTGAGAGTATTTTATGTCCTTGTTGTTTTCCAAGCCCAATATCTGTTTTCTTCGCGTTGCCTCAGGATTTTGTATAAAGTACAACTGAAGTTTGTTTACTGGCAACTCCAACCCTCCAAAAAAGGTAATTTTTGAAGAAAAATCTCAGAAATTTGCATTGAATGTAAAAGCCGGGGGTTTTATCTCGGTTGTGGTCAGACTGGCCTACTTGCGCCCCTATTGGTCGGCCTGTAGATTCTGACTTCCCTTACTGACCCCCCTGTCAACCACACTGTCAGAAGCCGTAAGGTTAAGTCATAATCCTCGAGATAATGGTAAAATTGTAAATCTTGATTTTTTGTCAATTACTAACTTGTTGATTTCATTTGTGTAAGGTTTCATTCAAGAGCTAACTTCCCCTGTAGTCAATTTCATCATTTTATCTATCAATAGTTTGAAATGTAACCATAGCAATTCTTCATGCTTCTTGCAAACCCCTCCTCCACTTGCTTCATTTTCAAGAATATCCCGTAGACCTCCTTATTCCTTCCCCCGGCACCCACAGTTTAATAATCCTGCCTAGGTTTGCTACGACGAGATAAGTTCAACCAGGTACCTGCGAAGGCGTCGTTATGAATTTAGGGCTCGTCCAAATTAGACGCCATGCCAAAGATTCAGACCGGCTTGCGTTTGAACTGAAAATTTACCAAGACAAACAAAAAGCTAGTCGTTACATTTAAGTTTAGCTTTCAGAAAGAGTTAATGAACATTTTATCGTGATTTGCCCAGTCCTAGGGCATTTCCTTATTTTTAAATAAATTTTGTTGCGAAACATGACCATTTAGGGCGAAGCCTCTCTATTCATGGAATGAGTAGCATTTAAGATTTATTCTTAGCGACCCGCCCACACATATGGTTTGAGCAGATCCATTATAAATTCTCAGCGACCGTGTGGCCGAAGTAGCAAATACCCTTCTTGACGGTTTTATTGAATATCTGCGCTCGCAGTTAAACATATTTCAGTCGCAAAGAAAAGCTAGATCGCCCTAAGAAACACCATCAAATAACGGCGGTGTTCTCTCTTCAAAACACTGCCAGAGCCTATTGATATTTGGCATGTGAATGGAAACGTTTACTGTTTTCTTTCTACTTCAAAATTTCTACTAAAAATTGCAAGCACAAGATTAGATAGTTCGTTGATCCAGAATCGAGCTGATTTATAAAACAAGCACGAATTTTGTTGAAGCCTGAATCAAGCTCATGTAACTGCTATCTAGTAATGAAATAATATATTTTTTAACTTCAGGGCAAAGCTCTCATGTTCAAGAAAACACACCAAGATCATTTAGAAAGCGTTCGAGGTCGCGTGGTCATTCTCTAGACAGGTAAGTTGTTCCTTGTTTGACAATGCTGTGAGAACTTAAGCATTTTGTAGTAACTGAAAACGTGTAGCAAGCAAGACTTGTAGAAAGAAGCCGAGCTGTTAGCCCCTAACTTGGATGGCTGAAGGTCGTGCGCTTAGTTTCTGTGTCTGCGGCATGAGCAAATGCGATCACACACACTCACTAAGGCAAGACATTGTAAAGACTACGACAGACTGCAGTACCGTTAAAATCCACGCAAAAATCCCACTGCCCACCAAACCACAGCCACGAGTGCACCGGCAGGGGGAACTGAGCAGAGATCCAGCTTAGAGGAAAATCTCCCAAATCTAATCCTAGTATCCCCCAGCCAACGCCACCGCGGCAAAAATCCGATGAGCAGAGACCACCCACACAAAGCTCCGGGAGCACCTCAGTCAAAACGAAAGGGTTAGGCTGCTGTTTTTCCAGAAAGTTCAACTGAACGGTCCAGAATTTTTAATGAAAGTAATAGTTGCCTTTTCGAGGATTCTGTTTGCAAAAGTGCTTCATTTGGGTTCGCATATGGTAGCAAGTGAAAGAGATCCTTCATGAGCAACATCATATCCCACATCCGAGATTTGACCAAGGAGATCTTGGCACAGCGCTGTATTATGCATAGCATTACAGATAGCATTAAACAGGGGCGGCGTGGCCCACCGGGACACCGGGAAATTTTCCCGGTGGCCCCCAGAAATCTTATAAATATGGGCCCCCTGAAGCTAAACTGGAACAAACTTACATGTATTCTTGTTGTTTATAAATCGTGATGAGCAATGAATGGCTCGTATCGTTCGATAAGCAATCAGTTAGCCTCACTACATAAGGACTCTCTAGTTACGCTCATCAAATTGAGTTGAATTGTTGTTGTTGTTGTTGTCGCTCCACTGAGGGAATGGTCTATTAGTAAAAGGTCTATTAGTAGAATCAGTACGGAGATATTCCATTTCTACAAGCGTTGGGGAATGAGTCTCTCTGTTGACCGAAGCGCCATCAACAAGTCAAATACCACAGGGAAACGAGAGACTCATCGTCATAAGTCTAGCAATCAGAGGTCCTATTGGTATTTTTAAAACTTAACTTATCCATCCATCTCTGCAATATATTGAGAGGTTGTGCCATGGTTGTCTCGGTTGCAAACCCCAACTCTTGTCTTCTTCATCACGAAATTTGTAGATCGAAATTCCCTCATCAGTTATGGGTCTTTGCCTAAACAGATAAATGTCACGACTTCTGCTTTCGCTTGTGAAAGCAACATCCACCAGCGGAGAGTCACTGTTCGTGAAACACAACCTAGGCTAGACGTAAGAAACAGTGTGGGAGATTCTGGGGGAGATTCCTTTGGTGGGGGCACAAGAGATGGCTTTCAGAGTCCCAAGCCCTGACCAAGATATTAGGCACTTATTCAACACCACACAAAGCCCTATATGCTGAAATGCTTTTGGCGCTTGGTGCAATAGCTAGTAACATTTCATTCTATGAATCAACTCGCAGCACTTTCAGAAATTCGAGACGATCCTAACAGCTTTCGTGTTCTTGAGAGTCTACAGTATAACAACGCAATTGTCTTTGTATTGTATCTGCAGACAAAAGGCTTCGACATGCTCCAAGCATGGAGGATGATTGAAATGACAAGCAAACAGATAAACGACATTTTTACATCAAGAGATTTCGAGGGCTTTCACATGAAAACCAGCCAAAGACTTTTGTGACGTAGCAAATGAAGCATTGGAGGAATCAAATTTGGAAGTGAGTACTGCCTTACAAAAAAAGATAGTGCGTAGGAAGAAGCGCTTAGATGGTGAGCAATGCCAGAATGAAGGAGTTGTTGATGAGCTGCAGTCATACGTCAATACGTTCAATTTGATAATGGATCGCATAGTCACAAATGTGAAGAACAGATTTTTTAGACCATGAAGTGCTGTACAAAGGTTTCTCTTGCTTCGATCTGAAACGATTCAAGGAGCTCAAAGCATCAGGAATTCCAGCAGCTTTAATGACCAAATTTGTGATCTCCTTGGGAACAGAGTCGACAAAAATGATTTGTTGTTGCAGCTCGAGAGTTTTGTCAATTCGTTTTCGAGACTTGCTATGACATTGCCAGAAGAATTCGAAACCATAAGATGGGAGGAAGTTGACGATGGAATGGAACAGAGGCCACTTGCAAGCAAACGTCAAAGCTGCCTCTCGTGTTTCACTTGTGCATATAAAGTTCTGCATGAGCAGAATTTGAACCGTGTAACATACTTGCAGCTTTATACAGATTGTCAGTTTTTGCTGATACTTGTAGATACACAGGTTGAATGTGAAAGAAAAGACATTTCTCAAAATTGAACCTTATCAAGAGCAGGTTGAGGTTATTGGGCCAAGAAAACCTTTTTTTCTCGTGCTCTGATTCATAGGATAACTGTCACAAAACTATCAAAGTTTTCTTGTCGCTAATGGCAAGCATGATATTGGGAGATGCATTCTAAGCAAAAGTAAAGGGCGCGGCCTCAAAAATTTTCCTGGGGGCTTGGCCCCCAGACCCCCTACCTTTCAGTACCACCCACTTAATTTACCCTGGCCTTGCCGCTGCTGTTCGTTCGCCATATTTTTTGCGATTAGTTGCATTGATCGTTTCTGCGGAACCAGAAGTTGCTAGATCTTATTTTCAGAAGTAGTGGCTGAGATTTATGAAGAAATGCAGTTTAAATTCACCATTCCTGAAGGATATTTTCATGCCAGCAAAACATTAGCTACAATCTGAGGCATGGCAATGACACTCAACCCCCAAAGGTACGAGCTACGTCCTTTGGAGTTGAGTCCATAAGTCACTTTGGAAATAAACTGCGGCAGTTTTACCGCAAGAAATAAAACATGCTAACACCCTTCGCATTTTGAAAAGCAAATTAGATGTTGGAATGTTAATAAATGCAACTATAAACTCTGCAAAACATTCATCCCGAAAGTTGGGTTTCTAACAGGATAAACAATTAGCTTGTACTTATTCCTTCAATATATATTGCTCATTTTGATAGTTCTTTTTTACCTAAATCGTAAGTTGTAGATATGTAATAAAGTAGTCCTTGATTAGCTGTAAATTAGCTAGTTTTAATTCTTGCCTACTAATATAAATTATTGATAATGATGATGATGATGAAACTGGGGTCAATGCAAGAGGTAATTCTGATTATCTTTTCTTCCTGTACCACAAATACAAATTGGACTAAGCAGTCAAAATTATACATAATTTTATGTTTATTCAGAGGACTGAAGTTAACTCGAAGCCTTGTTGGTAGTTTGATACCAAAAATATCATAGATGTAATAAACTGGGGTTTCTCAGGTCTGATGAATCGTAGAAATTTGCTCGTGAAAACCGCGAGAGAAGGAGAATCTTGTGCAGTTTTGTCTGATTGGTTCCAGTTCTTCCCACGTTTTGTTCATAACATCGGTGGTTTCTTAAATTACACTCAACTGACGATATTTCATAGAACAGATACTCTGGAGTTTTGGACGTGGTTAATGAAAAGAAATGACATAATCTTCGGCACCGCCTTCGGACATAAAGTGTTTCCCATCCCAGCTCTTCACGAAGCCTTTGCCTATTTGTACCTTTCCACGCTCCAGTAACAGCTAGTGTCGCTTTATATCGAGTCTGCTCTAATCGTTGTATAAGGTTCAGCTGCATATCAGGGTCATGTTTATGGTAAATTTTGTCTCCGTAGTGAAAGGTCTCACATATGCTTGTGTTCCAATCTAAGACCGTGGTGGATTTGCATATTCTTTTTGCGTACAAATATAACCTACTCTGACTTGTCGATGTTAAACTGCATTTTAAATTGCTGTGCCCATCAGCTAATTTTTCCCAAATCTTTAAGTCAAGGGCAGCTACATTTTAATCCTGAACTGTAGTAAAAAGTTTTCATTTTTCATTTTAAATTATTTGTGCGCAATATCCCTTCAGATATTAAAACTAACAAAATATACAGCTCTACTGATTAACATGATCTATACACAAAAATAACAAAATTGAAGGCTAATCGTTGCTGTTCTTCCAGGGAGTCGTATTTTAAATAGCTTTAAGCTCCTAAAATTATTATTTTTTGAATCAGCACAAGGTAGGAAGCTCTCTGATACTTATAGGGATTTCATTCCAGAACTTAAGAGCTGAATAGGAAAATCCTTTTTTGGTATATTCCAGATTGTACTGAAGATCTCTGCAGAATCGCGTGTTATAACTGGAGTATTTGGACCTTTGTTGAAATTTGTTCTAGAGATTTTCTGGGCTGAGTTTGTTCATTATCATATTGGCCATAACTGCATGATCAAACCTCACAAGTTGCCCAGCATGAAGGAAATTATTTGACCATTCGTCTTTTATCCTGGACGTATCAATCATGGAAATGGCTCTGTCTTGAAGACGTTGAAGGGACTTCTTTCTTGAATTTGAGAGGCTACCTCGAATAACATCTGCATATCGCATGTGAGCTACAAGAGCATGATATACAATGCTTAACTGAGATTTTGGGAGAATTTTTTTCAACTTTTTTAAAGATGTTAACCCGCCACGAACTTTCCCTTTGGCAGTTTTGAATTGTTCTTCCCAGTTAAGCCCCTCGTTTACAAAGACTCCAAGTGATTTGGTTTTTTTCACTCGTTTTATATTAGAATCATTCAGTCTCAATGTTTCGTGTGTCTCGACTTTATTAGTTCTACGAGGGTGCCCAATTATCATATACTCCGTTTTTTGAGGATTGGCACTTAATTTATTTAACCGCATCCATTCCGAAATATGGGTCAGTTCTTCTTGAGCCTTATGGACCAGTTCTTCAACATTTATCGATGTTAAGGTCACGTGAGTATCATCAGCATACATACTAGTTCAAAAAAGTTTCAAAATCATTCAGGTATATTATGAAGAGAAGCGGGCCAAGACAGGAACCTTGGGGAATACCACATGTAACTGTCCTAGGCCTTGATTCATAACCGTTGATGTGTCTTAACAATAACAATAATAACAAATGTGCCATAGCAATGATGTGTCTTCAGCAAATAGCTTAATACCACATTTAATATTGTGCGTAATATCATTAATATAGATCAAGAACAGCAACGGTCCAAGAAAGGATCCTTGTGGTACACCTGCGGATATTGTCTTCCACTTTGCACATTGTCCATTTAACACAAACAGATTTAACGCAATTATATACGCTTCTATCCTCTGAGAAAAGCTGGACTTTGTTGGAGTGAAACAAAAGCAAGGATGCACTGTTCAGTTTTGGTTAAAAAACAAGCAGACGATCTACTGACAAAATCAAATTGAAACTTTTATAAAATTTTTGCAGAGTTCATTTCAAAGATTAGAGCCTTAAATGTAAAGAATATTCCTTTCTGTATTGCAGGCATTTAAAACTGAACGCTGAGCAGAAATGTGACATTGCTGCAAGAGAGCTCGAGGAATTAAGGGAAGAAATTGAAAGGTTGAAGGAAGAGTCAGACAAAGTTTTAGATAACTACAAGGTTTATATTTTACTTTCATTGTCCTACCGTCAATCATATTCAATAAGTTAAAACATGCACCGAGTGTCCCGAAGAAGTATGCTGATTAAAGCAAATTGTAAATATACTCCTAATAGTTTTCCCACGTCTGATATCACTCAATCAGTGCAAATATACAAAGAGAACAAGTCCTTATTTTTGGCTGTGCTAATAATGCGAGGATTTACTCTTTTTGTTTACTGCTCAATGCATCCAATCACTTTATCAATGATACGAGATATTTTCTGCGATTTGAATGTTTTGTGGAACAAAGTTTGCCGTTGCTTGAAGCGTATAGTACGTGCAGGGGAAATGTAGAACAAGGTGAGTTTTTTGCAATTTACTCAAGACTGGTCGTTTCTTATAAAGATTTGCTGTAGTTTAAATCGCCAAATGCAGGTAAACTGATGCTCGAATCATTGGCTAATGATTCATTTCACACGATATTGCTATCCTTACTTTTTTGGTGGCATGGAATGGGTTCAAGCGAGGAGAAGTTTAGCATTGTAGCGATTTATTTTATATTTTATGAAAGTTATTATTATTTTATCAGAAGTGATCGAGATACCTTGCTTGCTGATAGTTAACATCAAATAAAAACAAGACTGCTTGCGTGAAGATTTTTTCTATGCCGCATATCTTTTTCAGTCGCTAAATGAAAGTATTCTATGAATCTAATGATTAATAAACGTTGATCGAGAGAATGTTGCGATCTATAACGGAAAATGAATTAAACGTTCTGCTAAATTGTAACTCTCCTGTTTTCCCGAACCATTCACCTGGTTTCTCTGATCTTGGAGATTATCGAGGGGGAACGTAACAATCAACGAATGACAAGGAACACTTGCATATAGATAGGATGGTGAAATTATTTGTCCATTGGTTATGGCGGTTTTGAAACTGTTGCTGTACGTACATGTTTGGAAAAGATGGTGGTTACATGGAAAGTACCTGGTGGGTCGTCGCTTTTAAGGTTTGTTCGGACAAGTATGTCTTTGATGTTCTGATCTCTTTGGAAGGCCATAAAAGGAGGTTACACAAATATATCCTTGGTACGAATCATATGCTTGAATCATGTTGCAATGATTGTCTAGATTAGCACTGATTGTCCAAATAAACGCAAATAAGTGAAAAAATAAAGGTTTTATCCGAACGATAACATGATTTCATCTTACTTTTATCCCGGGGGGGGGGTTCTGGGCCAAATTTTGGGTAGGGGTCTGCCGCGAGCATCTTCAAAAGGGTACCGTTGGCTAGACTAATTTTTACGAAAATGGTCCCCTTGGCTAGAACAATTTTTCCATTGTCTGATCCAATTTTTACGAAAATGGTACCCTTGGCTAGACCAATTTTGACCATTTCCTCGACCAATATTGTCAAATTTGTGCGAAATATGATATCATGACCGTTCGCTAGACCAATATTGTCAAAGATGATACCCATGGCTAGACCATTGTAGGCCAAAATCGCAAAAAAGTATACCCTTGGCTAGACTAGAAGTCCGAAAAAGTACCCTTGCTCGCGGCACATCCCCAGGTACCTTTACTATGGAAGAACC
>REGL01002241.1:19828-31706 GCA_004194395.1 Aurelia aurita complex sp. Pacific
TTTGTTGGTATTGGTGCTTTTAGAGCAGAAATATCAATCTTGAAAGCTCAAATTTGCGTCCACTTGCAAACCAAAGCTTTGGTCCTTTGGCCTAAGCAAATTCCTGAAGCACATCGAAATTAAGAACTGAAATTAATGAAAAATTAAGGAACTTCTCAATGGGTGACTGGGAGTGACTTTTGGAAAACAGAATAACACAAGATCTTGTATTGTTCAAATTCTAGCAAGGTTATCGTTGATTTATACGCTGTTCCTTAAGAAATTGCTTAGGCCAAAAGGCTAAAGCTCTGGTTTGCAGAAAGACGCAAATTTGAGCTTTCAAGATTAACATGTCTGCTCTCAAAGTACCAATATCAACAAACGAGGTATCTATGTTCAAGTTAACCATCGAGGAACATTTTTAGAGTAATTAGACATTGATTGAAGCTAAATTTACAGCGCTAGAGTCAATAAAATCCGTATAAATTTTTTTGGGACACCCGGTATCTTTCATCCGTAGTTCCTCTCTGGTTGTAGTTAGTGATAGGAATAGTCCAAGTTCGTCTATGTCAATATGTCTGAATTCAATGTCACTTTCACATATAATTTGTTCGCATTTCTCTACTGAGAATTTAGTGTCAATCAATGGATACAAGGCCTTAACATCCATGCTGCCTACTACGCATCTATCTAGGTTTTGTTGCTGGTTGCATTCCCCTATTCTACTCAAAAGATCTTCTGTCTTGTTATTGTTATTATTATTTTATTTTCACTTTATTTAAAGTAGGCACATACAAGAGTAGCTCTAAAATAATAGCTAATTCAAGCCTACTACAAAGTAAAATAGGTTGAAAATAGAAAACAAAAACTTATCTATGATACAGAATAATTAGATATAAATACATATATGCAATTTTTTTACAATGTTTTACAGTATTTGCAGAATTTACAATGCTTCCAATTTTTTCTTTTCATGGTATTTATCCGCTCAAGAACCCAACCTGAGCCACGAAAGGTCTACACAGTCTACTGTTGGTGGTCCTTTGTTGACATCTTGGAAAATTTTATGATCTTTTCTCAAACCGTACAGTGGTGGAATCAAGTTATTTGTCGATGGAAAATTATTAGCTGTACAATCATCTCCTTTCATAATTGTGCATCATGCAGACATATGTGCATTGAACAATTTTCCCGTGTTATCATAATGTATTTGAGTAACCTCTTCCATTCCTTAAAGGTGTGACTGCATACTTTCGATGTAATTGGTCGGAGAATCGATCGATAACCTGCCTGATTTGTCTGTTGGGTAACAGATTACTTCATTACGTTTGATTCTCTCTGCTAGATTCTGAACTGCCCTTTTTATCGATGTATCTATATTTTCACTTCCTTTACATTTCTTTGCGTAACCTTCAATAGCTGCATTTATTTTCGTTTTAGCCACGTGGATCTTTGCTTCAATCTCTTCATCCGCATACCGAGGCATAAATACTCTTTTGTTAAATGGTAGGTCCGTCGGTCAACAAGGACAAATAATCTTTCAATAGAGCCGAACCGGATGTTTACATTTACACGTTAGCCAATCAGATGACGTCACATGAACAAAAGAATCGACGGGAGAAAGTACCCCCACATTTGGCTCGTCATGCAAGCGACTATAAGATAAATTCAGGAAAAAATCTTATTTCAGTACTAATATCTTTAAATTTTCCTCACGGCTTTTTCTAAAAGAACGCATACATTCGGAGAAAACTGATTTTGAATAAGGCCCAGCATGTGGGGGTCTTGATCCTCACCAATAAGGCCCGTCAAAAACGACATAAAATCATATCAGTGTCTTTCCATTTGCTAAATATCATTGCAACTGAAACCTTATCATTTCTAGAAAAAAAATCAGCATAGAGTCTAGATATGTCATAGGAAGCCACATTCAGAAATTACAGACACTGCTAATCAACGGAAGTTAAAATTTGCAGCACAAAATAGCAGAGAGCTACAGTTTATAACGGTGGGGTTCCTTGGCTACATTACATCCCTGGATCTGTTAAATGATTTTACTCTCGAATTTAGACATACTTCACTCCCCTAAATAAAGTGGGGGGGGGGTTGATCAGTTGATCAGTATCTTGCCCCTTTAATTAGTTTGTGGTTATGAGCTGAAACATGAAATATTGTGTTCGTTCTTACTCAGCTATCAAAACATGAACATGAAGCTTTCCTCGTACCTGTCACAATGTATTTTCTTAGGTTCAAAATACAACGTTTGAGAGATAGATAGTAGGCAGGTAAGAGTATTTACGTTGCGTTTCGCATTCCCGACCGCATAGATTTGAAGACTTGAAGCTGAAAGAATATTTCTGAGGATTGGCTAGCAAAAAATAAAGATTAGAGTTTTAAAGATACTTCAGAGGCAAGGTTTTGAACAGCAAAATGAAACGATCACTACTCTTTACAACGGTTCTACCCACATTTAGAAGATTCAATGTTGTTCGCATATCAAAGACGCAAAGTTTGGCGTGGCCACTGCCTCGGTAATAAAAGTTTAATACCGTTAAAAAGCCAGCTATCGCCTTGTTAATGTCGTTGCCATGATATTTAGCAAATAGAAATATGACTTTACGTCGTAACACTGATATGACTTTACGTCGTTTTTAAACGGCTTTATTGGTGAGGATAGAAACGATCACTACTCTTTACAACGGTTCTACCCACATTTAGAAGATTCAATGTTGTTCGCATATCAAAGACGCAAAGTTTGGCGTGGCCACTGCCTCGGTAATAAAAGTTTAATACCGTTAAAAAGCCAGCTATCGCCTTGTTAATGTCGTTGCTATGATATTTAGCAAATAGAAAGACACTGATATGACTTTACGTCGTTTTTAAACGGCTTTATTGGTGAGGATCAAGACCCCAAATGATGAGCCTTTTTCAAAATCAGTTTTCTCCGAATTTACGCGTTATTTCAGAAAAAGCTGCGAGGAGAATTTAAAGATATTAGTACTAAGCTAAAGAATATAATTTTTCCTGAATTTATCTCATAGTCGCTTGCACGACGAGCCAAATATAGGAAGTACTTTCTCCCGTCGATTCTTTTGTTTATGTGACGTCATGGTCACATCTGATTGGCTAACGTGCAAATGTAAAGATCCCTTTCGGCTCTATTGAAAGATTAATTGTCCTTGTTCCGGCGGTCGCATTCTTGTCAAATCAAAGTTCGTTCCTTCTTTGTCATAAAATTCATGGTCTTCGACTTCTTCTTCAGTTTCCTTGTTGCCAATTTAGAAACAGTTTCTTCGACTTCTTTTTCAATTTAGAAACAGTTACTTTTTTCTTTCGTGTTTAATTGTAAATTCTGAACATTAGTGTACATAGTTTTTTAAATAAAAGGTACTTGGAAAAAAACGGACGCAAAAAATAGACACATTTTTCAACACACTGAGGCCTTTCAAACTTACGTTATCATCACAGCGTGACTAACTGTTTTATAATATTGTAAATAAAGTTTTATAGTTTGATTTAATTGATAGCTTTTTACTTTGTTTCCTTAGATTATAATTAATTTTTTTATCGGAGGGCCCCTTGAAACCCAGCTTCTGTTGAATGGCAACCCTCCTTAAAAGAATTAAATATGAAAATATGAAATATGTAAAGTCTATGAAATTCACCTGTTAACTTGACTGCTATTTTCCTCGCCTTGTGCGATGGCTCCACCCACGTGGCGAAGCACACGATGATTTGCCGATAAGTTTTCCTTTTGACCTTCTTTCTTCCAATTCTGTGAGCTCTATCCCCCTCTATCCAATGATGATTCAGGGATTCTCACACCAAGATCTTTAAAAATCTTCTTGCATTTATGTAGAAAGTCATTGCCAGTTCTTCCTTCATAGACTTAACTTCCACACCATTAATTCTTAAGCATAGTCTCCGTTGGTATTGCACCTGCTCGTCAACAAACCTTTGGAGTTGAGCCACATACCTTTGCATAATTTTAGCTCTAGATGCCAGCTTATTTATCTCCTTTTTCTGTACTTCGATGACATCTTTCAAGCCTTTGATGTAACCCTTCTGGCTAGATCTACCTTCAATCCATTAAGTGTGCGGACTAGAATGCTTTCGAAAACTGTCCTGGCTATGTAATCTGAGGTCTGCGTCGCTGCTGGATCTAAATTTTCACTCTTTTGCAAACGTGATACTTTCGAAATTTTAATGCAAAACACCTTTCTCCATCAACTGCGCGCAAAAAACTGAACATTTGTAGCACCATTTAAAACTTCTATTATTCTTGGGTATTTTTGTCGATTTTTCGGATGCCTTCTTATCAATTTATTTCCGATTTCTTGAAATTGTTTTGCCTGCAGACTGCCCAAAAAGTTTAAAAACAGTGATCAAATTTTCTAAAGACTGAATGTGGCAAAACAAAGGGGATGTTGCTCTTCGAAATGACCAGGGGATTTGGAAATGGATTATATCGCATGAGGTCGTTTGATCATTGCACAACTTGAATATCAATTTATCAATACAAAAATTCCAGTTTTTTATCATTTCTTCGAAATGATACTTGCTAGCTATTGCAGTTTGTGCGTATGGGGATTTAAGAAATATTTCATGCAAGTGGGTAGATTCAGGACTTTTTTATGCGAAGACCTAGACCACTACCTAATTCCCTACATGCACAAACGACAATAGCTAGCGAATATCATTTTGAAGACATGATAAAATGCTAAAAATCTTTGTACTGATAAAAGTTATACTAAAATTCAGTCGACTTTTCATCAAACGACGGCTTGTGCGACACGATCCATTTCCAAATTCTCTGATCATTTCGAGAAGCATTCCCCATTGTTCTTCCTAGTTCAGTCTTTGGAAAATTTGATTGCTATTTTTCAATCTTCTTGGGCAAAAAATCCAAGAAATCATAGATATTTATCGATAAATAGGAATCCGAAGTAAATTTTGCTTCCAATGTTACAGAAATGGGAGTTGATCCAATTTCTGATAAACGTGGAATTTCCCAATGCCTTGAGAGGAATGAGAAATGCTATGAGATCAAAGAAAAATCATATCTTTGAAATACTGAACATAATTTACGATGTGTTCATTTGGTAAATTACTAGATCAATTTCTTGGCGTTCTGGCCCCTAGTCAAGCTTTCTTCTCAGAATGAAAACAAAAAGGGTTATGTGTTTTCTAGATTGTGATGGCAATCCTTATCAGATTTATCTACATGCGTAATGTTTGTCCGTAAAGAACCTATTTTTTGCTCGCGGAACGCAGTGACGCGAAGCATTGAGGTGATGTGGGAAAATTGTTGTGTCAATTTTTCCCTTTTATATCAGGACCCATACTGCTTTGCGAAAGTTTTGAACAAAGAACCTTTTCAATTTTGCTGTCTGCGGAATGTTACTTTTCAATACTGCTGTTGTCTTTGAGCGTTCTAAAAACAGACTATTTGTAATGTAAATCGTAATTGACGTCAATCAACAAGAAAATAGATCAATCAAAATGAATGCTTTTCTTGCCAGCATTGACAATGCCAAGAATGTTGTTTACCGTACGCTTTTTCGAATGAATGAAATGCCACTCCCAGAGTGCAGTGTGTGCGTGAGGGTATTGCAAGCCAGGTGAAGCAAATTCTTGATCCTTTGGACAAAACCATTGAAACTTTTCACTCTCACTTCTCATTCATTTTTTGGAAAACCAGCTGGATGCAGTTCTGTGGTGGGAACAATGAAATGTTCATTGTTGTTGTGAGTGGCAACAAGCCCAAATTCACAAAAAGAGACTCTTGCATCCTCGTGCTTTTGTTATGCACTCATGGAAACACGAAGTTGACACAGTATATGACAAACTTTCCCAATAGCTTTTTCGTTCCCTGGGGCCTGAAAGTCAACTGGTCACATATCTTTTGCACCTTCCTACCCTGGGCTTAACATCTCACCCGCATCGCAATTCGCAATGCGTATAGCTACGTATCGTAATGAATTCAGTTGTTGACAGGAATGGGGATCCCAGTTTGTTCCGCGAGCTACCCATAGGTTCACCTTTGATCTTATAAAACTACCGTTTTGGACGAATTGATCTTTGGAAGAGATTGTTGATTTGTTTGCTCTCTCTTGTGATATCATGTGGTAACTTTAAATTATATGATCATTAACAGGCTGTTATGGAAGAAGCAGACATCAGATTTGCTGAAGTAAAGAAAGCACAATATGAATTCAACAGAGATATTGTTAGCGGTGCTGTTAATGCGGTATGTTAGCAGTTTATGGCACACAAAAGTGACAAAAAGCCTGATGATCCTGGTTTTCACTTTGATAAAGTAGGTTTATCACTATAGACCAGGTCTATAAACTGATAAACTGAGTTTATCAGCATTTCTTTGATAAACAAGTGATAAACTTAGTTTTATCAAAGGAAACTTCATTGTCACTTGATAATCAGAAATAGCACTGATTATCACAGTTTACCAATGTTAAATGCAACAGACCATTTTAATTGTTAGAAAAGAGGTTTGGATCGAGCGTCCAAATCTGGTAAATTTGGTGAACGAAAAGCAGCATGACCCCCCGTAGAAGCACTGCTACCTGTAGCGAGAAGTTCATTCAGATCTCAACACTTTTCAGCAAGTTAATGATTAATCAACGGTGACTTTGCTCATATTAACTGACGATTGGTTCAGCTATGCACTGGCAAATTATACTCGCCTCTTGGCCTTGTTTCTCGTTATTTTCATTCATCGTTAGCTGACTTTGTTGTTGCGCAATTTCGAAACGAAGTGCGAGCATACAAGGGTTTCATTTTGCGACTTTCCAAATCGAAGTTTGCTGTTTTCGACCGTTGTTATTGAAATCAGCTGAAAATAATGGAAATAGCGAGAAAAAGACAAAAAGACCAATAAAACTTGCCTATGTGTAAACAAAGCCAATGCTATCTCATTTTGTGCGAAGTTGTTGATAACAAACTCTCTGAAAAGTGTTGAGATCCGAAGCAACTTCTTGCCACAGCTATAGCAGTATATCAACTATGAACGAGGGTCGTGCATTTTCCTTCCCAAACTTGTAAGAAGGTCTGTTATCGAATTTGATCATCTTATTTTATGACTACTGTAAGTTTTGTTAATTCCGCGTGTAATGGGCAATCAGAATCATTTGCATTGGAATGCTGATTTGAGTAGAACAGAGCCGACTGACTTTACCGCCACGCACGAACGCTCTTCTCTTGCCACAGTAGACACTGTATTGCATCGGATAAAGCAGAAAGTAAAGCTGAAGGACCGTTCTCAGTGGCGGCTGGTGCTATAGGGCACTTGGGGCGATCTAGTCTAAAGCACCACACAGGTCAGAACACCATTGACCACCAATGAATACCAGTGACCACTAGTGAACATCAACGAACACCAGCCAGAATTTCGGGAACACCAATGAACACCAGCCAGAATTTTTGGAACACCAGTGAACACCAGCCAGAATTTTAAGAACACCAATCAAAGCTGAAAACCGTACACAGATTTTTGTGACAACAGATTTTTGTGACAACTAAAATGCCATGATTTAAATGGACTAAACGTATCGGGCATAGCCCTTCCCCAGTATGTGTAATATTTTGTCTTACGTTTTTCAATATTTTGCGAATGTTCTTAAATTTCTTTTCGTAAATTCTGTCTGGCGTTCACTGGTGTTCTTAAAGTTCTGGCTGGTGTTCATTTGTATTCATTGGTGTTCGCAAAGTTCTGGCTGGTGTTCACTTGTGGTCATTGGTGTTCATTGGTGATGACTGGCGGTTAATGGTATTTTGGCCTGTGTGGTGTTATAGACTACATCACTTGGGACAGTGCCCCACCTGAAAATCTCAAAGAAATTTCAAACAGTTATCACAAAATCAACAAATAGTTTGTGTGTGATTCGAATAAAACATCAGCACAGTATTGGAACTTGTTGTGGGAGCCCTATCAAAAGTGTGGGCGTGGCGTCGTTGTTTCTATTAATATGTGATGTCTAATGCCTTAGTCTATCCATATTGATAAATATGGCTTTTCTTTGAGGCTTTCGAAGATGCTGCGATTTCTTTAACCTACTTTCTCTTTTTTTCTGTGTTTCTGGGCAAAGATTTTTCTGCCCCTCTCAGATCCTTGTTTTCATGAGCACTACAGTGTTTCCGTTGGTTTTCGGCATGCCATGAAGTTAGCTGATTGGTCAATTTTCGTAAAATTTGGGCAGAAATCAATTTGCCCTCCCGCTCAACAACAGCAACATCACTCAGTGCTTCAAACATTTCGTAGGCCTGTTGTTGTCAAAGAACAATCCAAATGTGATAGACAAAGAGTGTACAAAGCTAAGAAAAGAGAAGTTAGTAGTAAAAAGTTTGGGCCAGATTGCCCAGAATTGCTGCCAAAGTGACCATCGCGTAGATTTACAAGGAACTAGTAATTCAAGGTAAGACTGGCTTACAGGTTGCAGCGAGTCTTTGAGAGCCTACTGTTTCCCATCCTTGCCTCTTGCTATTTGGCGAGTCTCAACCAGAAAAAATTTGACACAGTAGGATCTTGGCGACTGGAAACATCTGTCAGAAAAAGCCGAGAACTGTTTGATGTTTATTTTGTTGTGTTTTAAACTGTTTGTTGCATTCTTCGGAGAGAAATACAGCTTTTTACAAAATTTTAGTTCAAAACAAAGGTCGAACTCAATATTATTCAAGGCAAAGAAATATCTTCCGTAAGTATGCACTTACAGAAAGAAAAGTAGGTATGCCAAGTTTCTACAGAACATTTCTAGAAAATATAGGGTAAGACGGGGTAAAGTGAACTTCAGGGTAAAGTGAACTACTCAGAACATTAGCGCTTCTCTCCAAAAGTAAACATGTAATAATAAAACATGATTTATGCCCAATGCTTTGTTACATGTGCTCACAGAAAATCAAAACATTTTTACAAAATAGTCCTTCCTGTTGTTGCAAAAAATCCCTTTACCCAAGGCAGTAAAATCAACTTCGGGAAATTATGGTTGTTAGGTTTGTGCTCCTATCTTTGGCCTTAAGGTTTGACCCCAAGACGAAATGCATTTCTATAATTGTTTTGATCGATTTGAAGCACATATCATGTGTTTACTTTTTCCAAAAGAAAATGGCCAAGAAAGACTTTTTTGTCAGCCAACATAATGTTTTAAAACATCTACCGTTCAGTCGATATTTTGCTTCGACCGGGGTAAAGTGAACTACCCATGATTTTTTATTTTCTCATGTTAACACGAAGTCAGATGAAGAAGACCTTTTCAATCTCATTTCCTTCATCATTCTGCCTTCAGAAAATCGTAATTTGCAGGATACTTTTTCACTCTGATGATAGAGAAAAATATTCTGATACCAGCTCCCTGAAAAACCTCGAAAATTTTGACAGCCGAAGTTTGACCTTCGTTCAAAAATGCGCTTACTGATCCAAAAGTGTTATTGTGTTTTGATGAAGCAAGTATATCTATCGACATGGAAAGTACAAATAGCCATCACTGTGAAATTAGAATATTGATAATTGTCATGGATTTATAACTATTTTTTGTTTTATTTCTGGGCGGAGGTTTCAGGGCAAAGTGAACTATTTGAAAACAATATTTCTCTTTGTGGTGGTTTGGTATTTGTATACAGGGTGTCCCAAAAAAATTGTGCCCCGTTTGTCTGAAGATTGTGACAAAACGGCAAAAGATTCTCGCCAAACTTTTGGATGGTGGTGTTCTTCAGATGTGCAATTAAAGTTTGCAACCATCCCCATGAAAATCCGTTGAAAAATGATGGAGCTATGACCTTCAGGAGACCAAATTTGCCCGATCACTGAAACCAGCGGTCGGCCATTTTGTCTTACTATTTTGCAGCGATAAATAGCTTCATGGATTGAAAATGAAACAGCAGCCTCCAATGTCATAGCTCTCGTGAAAATTCCGATAATCCTCGGAGAGTTCCACTATTTTTGACCTCACAGAAATTATTTCTTACCTCACGTGAAGATACTTATCACTGCAAAATAGTAGGACAAAATGGCCGACCGCTGGTTTCAGTCATCAGGCAAATTTGGTCTTCTGAAGGTCATAGCTCCATCATTTTTCAACGGATTTTTACGGGGATGGTGGCAAACTTTAATCGAACATCTGAAGAGCACCATCATGCAAAAGTTTTGCGAGAATCTTTTGCCGTTTTATCGCAATCTTCAGACAAACGGGGCACAATTTTTTTGGGACACCCTGTACAATATAGTGTTTTCCCAAGTATATTCCCATTATTTTACATCGAATTGTATTCAGCAATCTGACTCGAATTTGTGACTTTAACAACAGTTTGTGGCTAATATTCGATCTGCAAAGACCGTTCTTAACATAGCTCACCATTTAATCTTTTTAAATATCACTCTTGTGGAATTTGTTGGATTGTTTCGTTTCAGCATGCGAAGAACTCCTTAGAGCTGCAAAATGAATTATGTTTTCGGGTATTACCAGCATCATTTTGGTTTTATCGAACAATTGCTAAGCAGTTCACTTTACCCCGGCCTGAGGTAAAGTGAACTAGGCAGAGCGGTCACCAAAGAAAGCTCTTTTGTGAGACAATGGAAAAAGATTTAAAAAATATTTTGCTGGATAAACTGACCCAAAGACATAATGGCAAAACAACGTAAAAAGGTTTGCCCTCAACTACAATCTCCTTTGAATATCCTTGAAAAACCTCCAAAATAGTTCACTTTACCCCGTCTTACCCTATCCAAAAGGGCATTGCCAGCATTTTCCGAGCGTTTGAAGGGCGTGGTCACTAAAAATGTTCTGCCCCCACTTCTTCCCAATATTGCCCCAACAAATATTTTCCTAACCAGCCGCCATTGACCGTTCTGTTCTTTTTTTGTCAAATCAACGTGCCAATATAAATGAATCTTGATTAAACAAAGAATGAGTATTGTTTAAATTCATTGCAAGAGTCATTCATAGAAGGGACTAAATGACCATGTGTCTTTTCCTGCTATGATTATCTCAGAATATTATGTTGTAGTTTCTTTTAGTATTATAAATGAAAAAAAACTTGCTTGTCCATTACACGCGGGACTGATTAAACATAGTCATAAGACAAGATGATCAATTTCGATAAATGCAATTAACACTGATAAGCTGGGGGTGTTTGTGTTAATTCTGATTATCAATTGATGGTGAGGTTCTCTTTGATAGACCAAGTTTAGCACTTTGTTAAACCTACCTAGTTTTTTTCAAAGTAATAATCCTAGTTAATCATAAACTAGGATTGTCAGGCTTTTGTGATTTTCGCGTGCCATAGCAGTATATGAGTCATCATGATGAAAAATCGCAACATTTGCACTGCTATTTAAGAAACTTAGTTTACCGTATAAGCATGCTTCAAAACAGGAATTGTCAGTTATATATTTCCTACAGGTTGAAATAATCTTATTGCCTTCAAAGGTAATTTGTTAAAGGGCTAAACTGGACGAAAATGATTTTAGCGATAGGTGCCTGCTTTCTGGAAAAAGGTGCTTGAGCAGGTGCTGTTGAAGAGCCAGCCTACGATTAGGCCCATTATCCAAAAGAAGAAAAGGTCTACGAAACTAGGAGCATAGAAGCTTACTACAGCGGTTTCCAGATTTTTGGAAACTTAAAATGAACAACCTGAGTTAAAAGATGAGATCTCACAGGTTTATAAATAGCCTTTAGTATTTGACAATCCAACGTCTATGTAACAGGTGAAGGTGAAGGTGAAGGTGAAGGTGAAGGTGAAGGTGAAGGTGAAGGCGAAGGCGAAGGTGAAGGTGAAGGCGAAGGTGAAGGTGAAGGTGAAGGTGAAGGTGAAGGTGAAGGTGAAGGTGAAGGTGAAGGTGAAGGTGAAGGTGAAGGTGAAGGTGAAGGTGAAGGTGAAGGTGAAGGTG
>REGL01002242.1:20325-33183 GCA_004194395.1 Aurelia aurita complex sp. Pacific
CTTGAATAGGTATAAAAACTTGATATGGTTCTACTGTTTTGTAACCGACACACTGGATATCCACCGTAAGACTAAACTATGATATGTAAACGCTAGTATTTGTTTGTACTGAAGGACACCGTGATAGGTACTGTGAAGCTTTTGTATCCGACTTGAATAGGTATAAAAACTTGATATGGTTCTACTGTTTTGTAACGGACACACTGGATAACCATCGTAAGTCTAAACTATGATACGTAAATGGTAGTATTCGATTGTCTTGAAGGACACCCTAATATGCGATACGAAATTTGCTTTGCATCAGACTAAGCTAGACTTGAATAGGTATCGAAGCTTGCATTGGCAAAGACCTGCAGGAACATGAATCAGTCGTTAAGCACCATTCAACTGGTTCTTAATTAATGGTAGAGATATGGACGACCTGTCGATAATGAGTGCCTTTAGCCTAACCAATCTCAACTTTATTACCTATTATGAATAAAGGAAATAAAGAATAAATTGAGTGTTTTGGTAAATATAGCTGGCAGATGATTTAGCATTTTGAGCTCAGTGTTATTGCAGCTTCGTTGACAAGAAGACATCGTTGCAAGTTGCTTTTTGGGATTCATGTTTTGTAGATATTAAAGATGTTTTAAACAACTCATTAAAAATGGATAGCAACTTCGTTTGCTGCATTTTGTAGTAGATGAAATGTTGGCGTTTTGTGTATCACAAAGTTTAACTGCTGCTTTTTCAGAAGAAATACGTTATTGGCAGTTGTTGCAACATCGTGATATTCGCTAAACATCATTGGAAATTTGGGCGTATATATTTCGGCGTTGGGCACGAAACATAACTTAAATTGGCTATCATTAAGAAAGTTGTTTGGCTTCGAAGTTTGCATCTTACCGCTTGATTTTCAACACATTGAAATGGAGTTTCAGACGCGTGAAGTGTTTACTACTTGAAGATGAAATGCTGTTTATTGAGATTTCTCACTCAGGATATTGTTGGAGAAATGCGCATCATTTTTGCGAATGTTCATCAATGAAATGAAAGGAATGTTATTGTTTGGTTTTCGCACATCATTATGCTTGACTGGAAAGGTTGATTTTACAACATCCTAGCCTGGATTTAATGTTCACACGGAATTCAGAGTTTTTGTTTCATTATTACAAATTGTTTTTGGAATGGTGTTTGTAAAAGATTGCTTCCACATTCTCACTTATTTACCGCGAGTTTTCGAGGATAATGGTTAGGCCAAAATGGCCCGAAAGCTCTTTACCGGTGACTGATTGTTGATAATGTAGGAAAGCAGCCTGTTGTCCTATTGGAAATTTTCATTTATTTATCTTCAATAAACGGCATTTGTCAATGAATATGTTGCACGCTGCAGCAAAGAAACGGTCCCCGCCAGTTCAGTTACCAGAGCCGTGTGATCTCAAGGTCCACGTGCACGATACACCACATGATGAAGCTGACGTGATCACGATAAATGTGGCGGGAAAGCGATTCCAAACGTACAATAAAGCTTTGAAGCGATATCCTAACACGTTACTTGGAGATGAGGTGCGCAGGGCAATGTATTATAACCCAGACAAAAGAGAGTACTTTTTCAATAGACATCGGAGTGCCTTCAAAGCAATCCTCTTTTATTACCAATCTTCTAATGGAGAACTTGTGCGACCTAATCAAATCCCCATACATATATTTCTTAATGAACTTATATTCTTCGATATGGGTACCGACGTGATCGATGGTTTCCAGATAGAGGCAGGAATCAAAGAAGTACACGTGGACATGCCTCGCCCAAAATGGAAACCATTCCGTATTGTTTGGGATTTTCTCGATGACCCGGATTCGAGCAAAATTGCAAAACTATTTGCAATAACCACAGTTTTGATCATTGTACTGTCGCTGATAATGTTTGTGATGGAGACTTTACCGGAATTTTCCGAAAAGGCAGAAAAGGTCAATGGAAGAATGATACGAACTCCGAGCAAGCATGCGGCGTGGATGGCGAAAGTGAATACTGCGGTAATAGCATGGTTCACTGTTGAATATATTGGTAGACTGATTGTATGTCCCAATAAAGTACAGTTCTTGACGAGTATATTAAATGGTATAGACCTACTTTCTATACTGCCTTACTACGTGACTGCTTTGCTTCCGAGCGGAAACAGCACACTATCAATCTTACGTGTTGTGAGAGTGGTCCGTGTGCTCCGTGTTTTTAAGCTCTCACGACATTCCCGTGGTCTCCAGATCCTGGGAAATACCCTAAAGGCATCTGTGAACGAACTAGTCATGCTTGCATTCTTTCTTTCCGTTGTGATTTTGATCTTTGGCAGCTGTGTATATTATGCGGAATCCGGAGTAAAGGGCACGAAATTCACATCAATTCCAGCCTCATTCTGGTGGGCCATTGTTACAATGACAACGGTCGGATATGGGGATATGGCCCCTGTTACATTCTGGGGTCAAATTATCGGCGGTTTTGCGGTTGTGTGCGGCGTGTTGACAATTGCATTGCCCGTGCCAGTTGTCGTGTCGAATTTTGAACATTTCTATACCAAGGAACGTAATAGGAAGCGAATGGAGGACAAGCGAAATCAAGCTGCCGGAAACGGCAATGCATTCATGTTGAAAGACTCAGTAAATTCGTGTGCGGCAGCGACGCGTAAGCGGTTAATGCCCAAATGTCGGAATCGCAGGAAAGAAGAAAGTGAATTACCCGAGAGTGAATCAAACGAGAATCAAACGCGGTCAAACGGAGAAGCGGTTTTTATTGCAATTCCTTCCTCGGACATCGGGATTGAGTACACATCGACTGTGTGATTGCTAACAGACTGTTTGAAATACGATGATGAGGAAATGTTGGTATTTTGAAATGGACACAGTGGCTTATTTTTGACTCAGGCCAGCGGCTACATTGAAGATGGGATCAATGGAGAAGGTCAAATTTAAGTTTGAGCTTGGGATATTTACTGTCTGGGTTTCGTGTAAAGGTAAAGTAGTGAGCAGATTTGTCAGATCGAAAGAGAACCTTTTTTTGCAAGCTCATTTCCAAAAGGACATCGTCTGGTTTAGGGATTGAGTATGAAAATGTTGGAAAGACAAAGTTTCGTTTGGAATGACAAAATTATATGCACGTTGTTTGGAGGCTTATTTTGAGGAGAATGTTGCCTCACGAAGAGATATCGTGAGCAATAATTGGACAGACAAACTTTATTGTTTTAAGACCAAACTCTGTGATTGTTTTATGTACGACTGTGTCTCGGAAGAGGTTATGTTGCGTGAATACAGCACATTGTTTGATCACATTGTTGGATCACAATGCCCTGGGCACATCCGGTGACAAAATTTTGTTGGCCAAGAAAGAAGGATAAATTACATCAATGATATGATGTAATTGATTTTTGGAGAACAGCATACTGGTTTTGAGTCGTCCTTCATACGCTGCATTTGAATTGGTAAGGTTGCCGTTATCGGCCATCTTTATGGACCGTTATCGTACATTTGTATTCATGGAATCATTGGAAAGTCTGCAAGGTGTCCCAAACAACAAAGGTAGATTTTATAATACAATAGCATCAGTTTCTTTTGATTAACACCTCAATAGACCTTTTAACTATTCTACAAAAGAGCCTGGATCGAGCGTTATTTTTACACATTTTTATATTTCATATTTATTTCAATTTATTAAGGAGGGAGACCCTTCAGCCTAGTGGCTGATTTTCAAGGGGCCCTCCGCATAAAAACTTAAAAATATACATGTTAAAAATATCTAAGAATTGCTTACAATAAATACTTTGATACAGCGAAACCTTAAAACCTAACTATGAAAACTAAAAGAAAACTGCAATAAAACCAATAGACTGGAAAATTTCTCCTACAATCCAGCAACCAACGCAGCCCCCGCCCCCTTGCCCGACCCATACCAAACCGACAACGGAGACCCAAAGATCTCCATCGTCGACCCAGCAGAAATCAAGCACAGAAGCAACGGGCGTGGTAGCCACCAGACCGCTGGAAAAACACCCAGTCTATTTTATACTTTGTTTAAAAACCTTAATGGAGATTGCCTGCTTGGTCTCAGCTGGGAGGCTATTCCACAGTTTTGCACCTCTATACGAAAAACATTTCTGCCCATTTGCGGATGATTTCTTTAGTAATCTCAAATCGGTTACCATATTTCGAAGGTGACGAGAGCTGCAAGCGGATTTTCTTGTGAAAAGATTGCTCATGTATTGCGGAGCAAGCCCACTGATTGACTTGTAAACCATCAATCTAGAGTCTCCGTCGATAAGCTCACGAACGGTTTTCCAACCAAGACTCTCGATGAGTGGTCTCCTTGCGGCATCAAAGCTGCTGTTCGTTACAATTCTAGCAGCTCTGTTTTGAAGCTTTTGGAGCTGATTAATATCAACGGTGCCACAACAACCCCATACCGTACAACAGTATCGAAAATGGGGCTCCACAATACTCGAGTACAATGTTTCAAAGAAACAATTGGAAGAATATTCTTCGCATGTTTCAAGAATCCGATGGCACTGGATACTTTGGTAGATACCGCTTTAATATGTTCTTTCCAATCTAGACTATTGTCAACGTGAACACCAAGGTATTTGGTTTTTTTGACAACGTCCAGTTCCCTACCACGAATTTTAAGATTCAGTTTTTCTGCAGCATTGTTGAGCGCTCGGTGCTTTGGTTTGGTTGCAATTAACATCGATTGTGTTTTTGCAACATTTAGCGAAAGCTTATTACCCTTCAACCATGAGTCTAAATGCTCAAGATCGTCAGTAATAGCCTCATTCAGCTGAGAAATATCTTTTGATTTTAAGCAAAGGCGAGTATCATCAGCATACATGGATACAGTTGAACCCTGGACAGCACTTGGGAGATCATTGATGTAGATCAAAAATAGAAGTGGCCCCAAACATGACCCTTGGGGTACTCCTACTTCCATTTCCCCAGTTTCGGAATCGACCCCGTACTGTTTTCTGTTAGAGAGATAAGACTGAAACCAAGAAAGTTCCCTTTGTTGAACACCGTAGTGTTCTAACTTTTTGCAGAGGAGGTCGTAATCTACAGTGTCAAATGCGTTCTTAAGATTAATGAAAACTGTACCCACCATCTGTCCAGTGCCAGTCATCGGTGTTATTAAGTAAACAGGTTAGTGTAGAATGGAGTTTTAAGAAGCCTGATTGACCAGGATGTATAAGGTTATTCATAACCAGATACTGGTAAAGCTGGTCAAAAACGAGTTTTTCAAAGAGCCTTGAAATCATTATACCCGACGTTCGATCGAGTGGTATTAGAGCTTCTATCACTATTATTGTGTGCATATATGAAAATTCAATAAAATGTTGCTCGATTCTGGTTCTTTTCAGGACAGCTAAAAGGTCTATTCAAAGCGATTAACGACTGCAGACAAAGGATAGGCTCTCAAACAAACAAAGCCGAAAAGTTGCCCCGAAACTTGTCGGACAAACTCTTGCCTTGTGCACGTGAAATGTGGGTTTTAAGAGCTATGTGCTTATAACGAAAGAATAAGGGTAAATCTAAAGTTCTGCCTGACGGACTTTGTTTATTTGATTCAAGAGCTTTGTGGTAATTGTTTCATTTAAGCGCTAAATACGCGAGAATTAGAATGCCTTTTGGAATAAACAAAATCTACCAAGCAGAACTTTACATTTACCCTTCGTCTTTTGTTATAAGCACGTAAGTTCTCTATAAAAACCACCTTTCACGTGCACCAGGCGAGAGTTTGCCCTACTGGTTTCGGGGCAACATTTCCGGATTTTCTTGTTGTGAGTCACTAGTTGAGAGAATTTCCTTTGTCTGCAATCGTTAATCTCTTTGAATTGAGGTGTCAATTAAAGTGTAATGATGCTATTGCGTCACAAAATCTTTCCTTGTTGTCCCAAACATTTTCCCTCTTTGTGAGGCTATTGTGGAGGAGCTGTAACTTCAGTTGTCTTTTCTTTATAACGTTGCGTAGGATAGGCTTCAGACTTTTGAGGCATTGTTTGAGTCAATCTGACAAGTGGTTGCTCATTTATGGCACATGAAATTGGAATAAAATGGTTGCTACCCAGACAGCAGTTTTATTTGCTCTAAAATTCTGTCCAATCAAGGAAATACTATAAGGAGGGTTTTAGCATTATATTTGAATCTTTCCGTGATTTTGAAATGAATCCTAAAAGCGTCATTTTTATAAATAAACAACACAATTAACTTTTTTTCAAATGGAGAACGAATTCAGATACAACGATAAGATCCTTTCTTTCAATATCTACTTGACGTTTTTAAGAACAAAGGAACCGCCGTGTTTAAAGCAACCACTTATTTTTTGTTTCCTTGTTCCATAAGTCAGGAAAGCCTTATGAAATTGATTCAAAAAAGGTCTGGAACTCAAAGTTGAAGTCATTCCTAGGCAACTATATAAAAGATGGAATCATTGAAGATATATCTCCTCAACAGCAACCGCACAAATGAGGCGAGGGGGGGGGGATTTTTGTGGACATCTTGGACAGCAAAATATATCACTGTCTCAGTCAAAAGGGAGTACCAAGGTCAAAAGCCATAGTCCAGTTTTGAAGGACAACGATCGAAGTTCTTGCTGCTCGATGCTGACTGACATGATGTCCAGCTTTTGGAAGATCAAGGGTTCAATTAAATGAAGATCATGCTGTGATAGACGATATGCTGCAATGGAATAGTACTCGAGGAATTTGGTAGAAATGCATTTGAGAATTTTTAGCTGACATTACTGCAAGCAGACTTAATAGTAACGGTAAGCGCATTTTCTAGTTATTCAAAGTTAGGCCAAAACATTTAGCTCCAGTATCGCTTAACCCTAATCCATATTAGGGGTGTTTTCCACCCCCCCCCCAAGAGGTTTTATTTGCCGCGTTTTTAAATGACATCAGATATGTCCCTCAACTTCCCTGACTTTTAAAAATGATCTGTTAGCTACATGTTGTTGGAAAACCTTTTTAACAATAGGGCTTACAGGTCATGTGCCATGCCCATATTTGAAAGGAGGTAGCAGCAAAATCATTGTTTTCAATGATTTCAATGAAAAGATTTCATGGAATTATTTAGTAAATAAATCAGCAAACAAAGGGCTTTAACTTGATACCAGAATTTCTGGAATTTGATGATGTCAGAATTTTTGATGATCATTATTTTCGATAAGATGATATTTTCCCACCAAATATGTTGACAAATTGAACCAAAAGCTACATATAATTCTTGCAAAATCTTCTTTAAACACTCATTTAAACCTGGAAGCCTGACTTTCACAGATTTTTAACTTGGTGACATCACTGTGACGTCACAAAGCGTGGCAGCCACACCCAAATTACGCTACAAGCTACAAATTGCTTGTTCTGTAACTGTGCTGAATTGTATTTAATTCTGGTGAGTCTAGGGCAGTTTACAGAGGGGGTGGAAGCACCCCCCCCCCCTTCCGATAAATGGTAGCTCGAAAAAGGTCCACATGGATTAGGGTTAAAGCTTGTATAAAAAAGGCTACCGGCCGAAGACTTTAAAAGTTCTCTGCAATGAAAGGTCCTACTTAAATGAGACAATGTTTTTTCTGAAAGCCTGGCTCCTGTGCCTTCATTTGATGTATAGTTTTGCAAAATAGATCACCAGGAAAGTCACATCCAAAGAAGTAGCCTTGTGTCAAAATGAGGTTGCTCTTCTTTTCGACATTCTTCTAATTATATTCTTTGATGTAAATTGGTTTGGTTAAGTCATCGGGAAGTTCAAAAGAAAACAATGAGTAACAAAGTTTTGAATAAAGGAGCTATTCATAAGGAGTATTTCTTGCTTAAGTTGAAATGTCTTGCTTTTACAATCTCTTTTGAAAATCATTTTGCAGCTAAAGTTTTTGACCTTTTTGTTGAAAAGTTTTTACCAATATCAGTATTGATTTTGTCAATGAATTATTAACTCGTTTAATATGTGCAGGCTTCTTGAACTGATCACAGAATCAGAAAAATTAAAACATTTGCTTCGTTAGTTTCTTTATTGCAACCAGAGTTAACTCTGTTCGAACAAACATCAAATTAAAGCAATATCGAAAAAGCCCTTTCTCATTTCGATATATGCCTGCTTTTCCCCTCCTAGCTAATTCCATGAACACCTATTTAGCAAAATGTGTACATCAAATGAAAGCACAGGGGATTCCAGAAAATCATTTTCTCATTATTTCATTCTAGAGAAAAATAACCCTTTCGACCTGTAGCCTTTTTTATACACCCTGTAATAGAAGTTAGGATTGCACAGTTCAGAGAATCGATACTTGAGTTAATTTTTATCATTTATCATAGTTGTGATAATTGTAAGCGGATTTCGAAGTAATTTTTAATACCGGGTGTCCCAAAAAGAAGTACTTCTCTTTAAAAAATCACCAAAAATTGTTTATCAAACTTTTGATAAAATTCCCTATTTGAGATGTTTTGTCGAAGACCCAAAAATATTCATAGATGATAAAATGTTTGCTTTTGGTACAACAAGGTAGAAAAATTACACACTTAAAAACCTTATTTTGAGCTATAGTTTTTAAGCAAATTCTCAATCTTGCCTTAGAGTCAAAATTTTCAGATTTTTTATCATCATTGAAGTCTACAATTGTAGTGCGCATTTCTTTTTGTCATTTATGACCAAACTAGAAGCTTTACATGCACAAAGAAATTGATCTGGTAATCATCAGTGCTTTTTCGTAGTATGATTCAAAACCAGGCAGCTCTAAAAAGAGCTAATTTAAACCAATTACAAGATCAGCTATATCTTGGAAAATAATTTGGTCGTTGATCTACGTGTCAAAAACAGAAAATTGAAGATCGGCCATGCAATCAAATTTTGGTAATTTTTCAAACGGGAGTACGTTTTTGGGACACCCGGTAGCTTGATAATGATGACGCGGCACAAAATGGTATTAGATTTAGATCCAACAAATTTATACACTCATTTTCTGACGACTTTCGGTTGTAATTAAGCTCTAAGACTGCTTAGCTGGGCCCTGATGGATAGGCTGAGAGACTGTAATGTCTCAGAATTCAAGATAGAGAACATAGCAGTTTATTAAAGTTAAATCATATGCTACACCCAACCATTAATTTATTCTTTATGAATTTTAGGCAAATTTTATAAAGCAAGGCATTGAGCTTTAAGTTGAAACTTTTTCTTTCGAATCGCGGCACTAATAGAATCATAGAGGCTCGAGACGTCCCCCAGGGGGGTACTCTGGTATATTCACGATAGGGATGCTCAGGTTACTTTTTTGGGTCTAAAATTTAGGCAACGATTATCTTTTGGGTCAATGATTTGTGCAGTTATTTTTTTGGGTTCAAGAAATTCTGGCTTACTTTTTTGAGTCTCAGACATGAGAAAAAGTAAAAAAATCGGGGAAAATATAATTTACAAACAAAATTAGAGTCAAATAACAGTACTAAAATAAAAAAACATAAATATCCAAACACATTATGAGAAATCTAATCAGTTAGGGCATTTTTAAGCAGATTTAAGATACTCATTTCATAACTTTTGGGTATGTAAGGTCGGAAAAATTATTTTTTTGGGTCTATTTTCATGCTAGAAATTACTTTTTTGGGTTAATGCGTTGTACCCCAGCCTGAGCACCCCTATCCTAAATATACCTGAGTACCCCCCCTGGGAGACATCCTCTCCCGGGTGAAGAGGCTCGAGACGTCCTGTCCCGGGTGAAGAGGCTCGAGACGTTCCGTCCCGGGTGAAGAGGCTCGAGACGTCCTCTCCCGGATGAAATTTAGTTTGGAACACTGTCTGTTGCCACAAACAATTCCTCCATCACAAATGAAAATGTATCTCTAGATCATACAGTGATTGGAGTATCTGCCAGGTGGACCAAAAATATAACTAAAGCTTTGAAATTATGGGAATGTTTTTGTGCGTTTGCAAGCTGTCTCCAGAATCCTTATTACATTGGATTTTAGTGCTGTATTACCACTTAGATTTGTTTTTTATGTCCAGCATATAAAGCTTTTTATCATTTAGGACCCGAACTTTCATATGAAATTGTAAGAAAAAGTTTCAATAATGATTGGTTTACCCTGTCTATTAAAGCATTCAATCTTTTTTACTTGAGGGTTCCTTTTCATCATGTGTTCAGTTTTGTGGCTGTTACAATCCGTTCGATTTCAAATGAGAATAAATCATTAAAGAAATAAAAGACCAGCATGGAACATCGTCTAGGAATTTTGGTTAAACACAGTCCGAATGATTTGGTTAGCTTTTGGCACAGTGACGTCTCTTAAATAGCAGCAAGTTGTGGAAAACAGCCAATAAAACTGCTTGAATATGGCACTGCAATTATAAAATGTTTTGTCGACTCTATGATGAAAATAGGAAGTGCAGAATGTTTCGATTGAATATCCAGAAAAATTGGATCTTTTCAGCAGAAATTCGGGTGTTCCTCGCTGAACAGGTGATGTCACTTGCTAAATAACTGCTTCCCAAGAATGCAATATCTGATTTTTTAAATTGTAGCTAAATTTTACTTTCGGTAGAATTCGGCTGAAAAACAACGGATCAATTCAGGCGATCCCTTAGAGAGCTGGGGGTTAATAAATGGAAACAAATGCAACATTTGTCTTCATGTCAATGCTTTTGTATGGGTTCAAACGTAAACAATTTTAAAACTACTTTTACATCCTATGAAGTTATTTTAAATAATTAATGCAACTGTGTCAGCAATAACACATAATGGTAAGCTGTTTTTATTAAAATTTGTAAGGTTTTTTACAGCACGAATAACTGATATTACATGATGAATTATCAAGGTAATATGAATATGAATATATATGTATGAATGTATAATATTATCGTATTTCGTGGTTCTTACGCATTGGTGTATCATAGAACATTTGCATGATATCGTGAGAGAAGATACTTTGTTTCCTTGCTGGGTAGTTCAGTCTGCAAGCAATTGTCTGATACTAACACCATCAACTTTTTTATAGATGTAGAATAGACAAATTGCCAAGTTGAACAGTTGAGTACAAGTTACGGACATATAGCGATATACCTTTAACATTAATCTAAATACTAACAACAACAAAATTGGCAAAAAATCCTAGCATCTAATTTAGGCTTTCTGCTAAAGATTAAGTCATGAATCTTCAAAATCGGCCAAGTGTGCAATCTATTGTGGCCTGCCAAACGTGCATAGTTTATTTTGGCGCACCCAATATTGGAACAGGGTGGAGGTTCGTGACTTTGTGTTGGACTGGCTCTGTGTTCATGTTTTCAGAGAGCTAGCCATTTCTAATTGATAAAAGGTTCCATAGTGCCATCTTTGTTGGAAAGTGTTTTGAAACATTACCTAGTTTGTCATTTCTTTGAACTGAAGCCAAAGCATATCCATGAATGAATTTTGTGGTCAGCATTTGGTGTGAGCACTTGTGGATCGCGTTTCTTCACCTCGAATTCATCATGAAAACTCAAATGATCACATGATTGGAGACCACGATTTCAATGGCTTAATTTCGTTCAATACCTTCAACAATTCATGACATGTAGTTTCCAGTTAGAGAAATTTTCCGAGGGGTTGAATTTCACACAATCGAAAGACATTCAACCCTAATTTCGATTCAGCTACAAAGCGATATTTTTATGAGAAATATAATTTCTATCCACGCGCGCGCGCAGCAAATTCGGTGACTGGAAACTGGCCTTCAAGCGTGTTGCCTACATTTTGGAAACAGTAAATAAATGGATACATACGATTCAGCGTTTGTGGGAAGAAAGTCAGCACACATGTTGCCAAAAAATGTTGATCTTGTAGTAGCGGCCATTTGCATTCCGGTCACCGCTACGCCAAAGCGATTTTCGGGTCCAAAAAATACATTTCACTTCTTTATTGCAGCAATCCTTCAATTGTATAATTCTCTGGGTTTATTTTGTGTTCGACTGAGTGCAATAACACATGTGACAAATGTGGTCAACGGCAAGCCATTTGTTTGCCTTTTCACGAACCTGCACCTTTTGTCCTTGATTCTTTTCATGGAAAGATGTTTGGGAAAATTAACAACTTTTACATTTTGCTTAGATCGTAGCCAGAAGTATTCAAGTTTAGGCAGCATCTGCTGAGGATGAAACCATATTAGGAGGAATGAAGTAAATGGGGATTCGGGGGCATAGCCCTTAGGTAATTTTGAGACCACATCCTTTTTCCCCAGGAACCGCCCCTCTTTACCCTCACAAAGTCTGGGGTATTCTTGCTCTTCCCTTTTTGTCAGTATAAGAAATCGACATAGGTATACTGAGTTAGCGCCATTAATAGCCAAAAGAAACCGACAACCATTGTTACGTTAGCTCCACAATGAAGCCGTACGTGTCTAAGTTATGAAATACAATAGACCATATTTTTGACTCGACCCGGACCCGCTTTTAACTTGTTCAATTCCCTTTAAAATTCAAAATCTAACTACCTAACCCCTCTATCGACACTTTCTCGGCAGACTTGCTGTTCTGGGCACTCAATGGTTCTGCGGCCAAACAGTACCCCTATTTGTTTATGGAAATTCTGCCGGAAAAGGACCATTGGTTAGCGTGTTTCAGGTATCAAACCAGCCTAAATGAACGAAACATACCCGCAACTTTAGCATGTTACGCAACAGCAACCTGGACATAATAAAAACACAATCATTGTTTGCTGTCAAGGTTTTTTGTTCGATTCTTCAACGATTATTCTTGGCTCACAGCAGTTTGCTTGAAACTCATTCACTTTAATGGATCTCTCTATACAACATCAGAATTGAATGGAACTTTACTGCTATCGATATTTTATTCATATGAAACCAAAACAACGAAACTCGCAGC
>REGL01002243.1:0-17926 GCA_004194395.1 Aurelia aurita complex sp. Pacific
GCTGATTCCTTTAAAGTAAAATAGTCAACGTTTGGAACTAATTCTGGGAGTAAAAATATCAAAATCATTAATTTTTCTAATACCTTGCTCCAAATATGGTAGTGTCGCCTGTCACATGACACCTATTGTTCAAACATTTAATTGTCAAAATGTAGCTAATAAATAATTAGTAATTGTCAGAGAGTTTGAGGGTCATAGCTTTTGCCGTTAAAGAATGCTCTGCAAAAAGCCGACAGGGGGTGGAAAACACCCCTCCCCCCGGTAAGATTAGGGTTAAAAAGGGAGGGGGCTGTCTGGTGTACTGCAGAGAAGATTCAGATGTAGCTCCCAGGCCGGATTTGAGGAACAATGGGTTAGAGGAAATATAGATTGAAGCAATTTGTAAGTCACAAAGACTCCTAATTGGTACTGTTTACAGAGCCCAAAACAGCACTGAATTTTATTATATTTTTGAGGATGCAATTTCTAAAATCTGGCAAACACGCAATAGCATATTGATCATGGGGGGACTTAAATTCAGACTTTCTGCGCAGGAATACAAATGCAGATCTAGGAACGCAAGGCAAAAAACTGCAGAGGATATTGAATACGTATTTTTCAAAGAATGTAATAAAGTCTCCATCACGAATAGCAAAGACATCAGAGACCCTAATTGACCTAATTTTGACCTCAAATGAGTCAAAGGTTGCACAAGTAAGGTACCCCAGAGCTATTCATTTCAGATCACAAATTAATCTGCAGCATCATAAAATTACACAGAGCAAGGCAAGAACCTCGGATCATAGGAGTGAAAAACTACAAAAACATAGATAAAGGAAACTTCGAGAGACAATGAATAGTACTCCATGGTGGATAGGTAACTTATTTGAAGATGTAGATGATGTGTGGAACACTTGGGAATTACTCTATAACGTGTCATAAACGAATTTTTTTCCAAAACAAGAAAGGCAAAGGCTAGAACCAACTCATTACCCTGGGTTACAACAGAGGAGAGAAAGGCATTAAATAGCGCTACAGATTATTGTGTAAATTACAAAGGACACAGGATCCACATGATCAAGACAGTTATAAGAAAGCAAGAAATTTTGCAAAGAAGTCCTTAAAATCAGCTGAGTCAAACTACTGGAGAGTAGAATTTCAGAAAAGAAACAACTCAAAGGATTTTTGGAATACTGTAAAGAGAGTTCAGAGGAAAATAACAAGCAAGAGAATTGACCTAATTGAAGATGATAATGGAGTGATTCAAACAGATGATATAATCAAACGATTACTTCATTGCTATCGGGGAAGATCTCGCTAAAAAACTACCTACTACTCAGCAACCCAAGCATAGCTTTATTAAGAGTAACACCTACATTTTTAGACATCATTGATATTGATGAAGAGCATTTGAAAAAGCAAATTCATAAGATCAAACCGGAAAAAGCAGCTGGACAAGACAATATTAAAGCGAGAGACATAGGTATGGCAAGTGATTCCTTGGCGGATGGACTTAAAGGTATGTTCGGGAGAATAATCTATAAAAAGCAGCCTCCACACAACTGGAAGTACGCAAAACTGAGTGTAGCATATAAAAAGGGGGATTCAAAGAAGCGTGGAAATCAGAGGCTACTTTCAATCTTCCGCATAGTGAGTAAGATATTTGAAAGTGTGTTATGCAGGCCAATTTAATATCATGCACAAAGACAAACATCTCTACAGTGACAAACAATGGGGGTACTCTAAAGGCAAATCGACAGAGACCCTCCTTTTGCTTCTTACAGAGACATGGAAGCATATTATTGACAGAGGAGAAATTGTTGGCACATTATTCGTAGATTTTAGAAAGCTTTTTATTTGATTGACAACCATATCATACTTGAAAAGCTTCAACGTTTTGGGATAAGTGGAAATGGCTATGAAATCATAGAGGATTACCTCGCTGACTGATATCAATCTACAGAGATAAATGGGTCAAGATCACAGGCTGGTAGCATTGCGTATGGAGTACCACAAGGGTCTCTCCTTGGTCCCAAGTTGTTTAAAATTTTCATAAACGATCTTCCAGGAAGCATAAAAGAAGGAGAGTTATACATGTATGCTGATGATACGACTGCATATTGTGTGGGGGAAAGCATAGAAGAAGTAGTCGATCATTTGAACACAATAACAAAAGAGCTCAATGAATGGTGTGTGCGAAACTAGCTAACCGTGGACACGGAAAAGACGCAGGCCATGATCATACCTGCTAAACCTTTCATTGGCCCCCTGCAAAAATTATCTCTTGGGAACGAAACAATCGAGTTTGTAACAGAAACAAGATGTCTTCGGATAAATATTGATAACAGACTGAAATGGAACAACGAGTTAACCCTAATCCTACCAGGGGGTGTTTTACACCCCCTGTCGGTTTTTGCAGAGTATTCTTTAACGACAATAGCTATGACCCCCAAACTCTCTGAAAATTACTAATCATCTATTAGCTACAATTTTACAATTAAATTTTTTTGAACAATAGGTGTCACATGACAGGGAACATTACCATATTTGGAGCAAGGTATTGGACAAATTTATAATTTTGATACTTTTACTCCCAGAATTAGTTGCAAATGATGACTATCGTACTTTAAAAGAATCAGCAAAAAAATAGCTTTCTATTGTTATCAATAACAATTGAATTTGCTGACGTCCGCATTCTTAAATGATGACCTCAATCGGGCCACCATTTTGGGTAATTTTGGCAAATTTTGAAGTTTTTGTTAAAAAAATGCATAGAATTGCGTTATACAACACCTTAATTGCATTTACAAACAATTATTAAAATTATTGGCGGAAAACACAATTTTTAGTTATGACGTCATCAGTTTTTGTTATTTTCTTCCAAAATCAATGCATCAAATTGTGTGCATCGCAAGATTGAGCTCCTCTTCGCAGAAGAAACTTTTCATTCAGAACACGATAATGGACGCTAATTCGCAGACTTTACAAGATCTTCATAGGCTCTCCTTCGCAGTGGAAAGTAAAGTCTGCACGCAGGCTAGTGGAGTGACAACAGCAGCAAATATCGGTGTCAGATGGAAGTCTGAGAGTGCGAAGGATGCTTATGTGAAAGACAGGTTGAAGGAACTCCATTCAGTGACTGCAAATCTTGGTCTATAAATGTTTAATAAAAGGCAAAAACAAAAAGCAAAAAATATTTATTTGATTATATATTTTGTGCTCTGATCTGTGGTTTGATAAAGTTTTGCATTTTATTATGCCCCCACACTTTGGCGTGAACGAATCACTAGACTGTACATACTGCACTATAATATATCAATCGTTGGTGTATCTTAGCGTTAGTTATAAAGTAGTCTTGATAAGTAGATAAAGTAATTTTCGATCGAGTTCGACAATAAGTGTTAGAAAATAAGTGTATTTTGTTACATCAAGGCAACGAAGTTTAGTTACCTTACGCTATTCTGGCAGTGAGCCTTTCGATAATTAGGAATAGAAAAAAAGTGCAGAAACTAACCTTCGATGTTTTTCTTGTTATCAACTATTTCCTGAAGAAAAGATTAAGACGAACGGTTGTTAATATGTCTCATCAAAGAATAAAAGCAATATCCGCTATTTACCACAAATAATAGGTTTGAAGAGAAAATCCATGAATATTATATTCGCGAGGTTTTTCTAATTAAAAGGAACAGAACCTTATCTGGATGAGATATAGAGAAAAAAACTATGAGGCACCAGAAAGAAAAAAAACCTGAAACAATTATTCTATTGTAAATAATTTTTTATGGTACATTAATCTGTTTTCTGTATCATGATGACTAAAAAGCATTTACATAGCGAAATTTCCTAGATATCACAAAATTACATATTGATCACTTATATGGAACAGATTTTCATAGCCGGTGGATCAATTGGACATCTAAGGAAAAACCAACACTGTCCCATTTCCATCATTGACACGCAACAGCATCTTGAAGTGCGCTTTAAGGGAGTACAAAGACCAGCATGCCTTTCGCGAAGTCAGTGACTATCTCTGCACAGCTTCCAGAATAACTGACTGTACGAAATTCACGAAAACAAAGACAAGCGATGGCAAAGGCTGCTGGTCTTTGTACTAACTTTAAAATTCCTGAAGGTCTCCAAAGAGCCTGAAATGTCCATATTTGAAAATCAAGAAATTAGCATACAGTAAAGGTTGATTTGATTTGCACATCCATAATCATTGTTGCTTTTTTCTGTTAGTGATGTCTAATTTGTGGATTAGCTGAACTTCTTAAGGTGTTATTAAGGTGTTAAAGAGGATCACTAGATGATCTATTTCATTTCTTTTCCTTGGAAATAGTACTTCAACGGCTTGATTTTGTGGATCGGGATTAAAAGACATCCTCCAATCATGGGCCTACTGCCTTATCAGTTATAGGTCAAGGTTCAGCTGTTGTGCAGCTTTGTTAGCTTCTCGGGCAACCGTAAACAAGGACGCATCATCAGCAAAAAGTTTAACATTGCATTTCAAATCTGCAGTGAGATCATTTATACACACGAGAAAGAATAATAGTCCTAAGATAGAGCCATTGGGTGCTCTTGCTTAAATGTCCCCTCAATTAGAACATTAACCATTCAGAACAATTCACTGTTTTCGACACTTTAGAAAAGTTTGGATAAGAGAAAGAATTGTCCCGAAACACTACACTGTTTCAGCTTATGAATAAGACCATCGTGCCATACTGTGTATCGTGTATTGATCGTGCCACACATGAATGTGCCTCCAAGCAACACGAACACAAATTTGATCACGAACATTTTCTTGCCAATTGCTCTCCTTTTGTACGAGCCTCAAAAAAAAAAAATTTGCCTCTCTCCATATTTTTGTACCAACAATACCTTCGTAAAGCCAACTGGTTCACTAAGTGCACAGATGCTTGAGGTAAATTCACTCTTTCTTCCATTAATTCATTTCGCCCATTGCAACAGCATTTCAACGCTTGCAGCCAGAAAAGGAATTCCCCTTCACATCCATCAACTTTCAAAACAAGTTTGTGCTCCGTCCCAGAGCTCTTTCAAAAGGTCTACTGATTTTGAAGCATGTTAATAGCCACCAAATCTTTACAAGAGACAAAAAAGTCAAATAAAAATATCTCAATCAAAATTAAAAAACCTACCTCTTTTCTTTGCACGTGCTCCTTCTCTGTAAATACAAAACCAACTATTATTATCAACTCGATATAAATCATCACAGGGAGCTCATAACTGCCATTACAGTTCTTTGGCTTTAGATTTATTCCCCAAGATATTTATTTTAAAAAGATTTCTATCAGTCTGCCCAATCCATGCAGCCAGTAATACTCTATCATATCCTTTCTTTCATTATTCTTTTTTTAAAGAACGGATCAGATTGTAAGCCGTTTTTTTTACACATGCTACATCTTACCGTATTTTGTTACATCAGGCAACGAAATTTAGTTAACTTACACTTATTCTGGGAGTGAGCCTTTCGATAATTAGAAATAGAAAAGAATAGGCACATAAACTAACCTTGATGTATCTTTTTAACACGAATTTCCTGAAGAAAAGATTAAAAGGAACAGTTGTCACAGTGTCTCATAAAAGAATAAAAGCAATATTCGCTATTTACAACAAATAATAGGTGTGCATAGAAAATCAATGAAATATTTTTATAGAAGGATTTTTCAAAATCAAATTGTTTTCAGAGATATATCGAATTAAATAGACCAGAACCTTATCTGCATGAGAAATGGATAAAAACTACGAGGCACCAGAAAGAGAAAGAGCCTGGAACAATAATTATATAGTATAAACATTTTAATAGTACATGAATCTGCTTTCTGTATCTTGATGACTATGCACTATTAGTTAGCAAAATTTCTCAGACATCATAAAATAAGAAACTAATTACTTATATAGCGCAGATATTCATAGGATGAAGGTGGCTCAAATGAAAATCTTTGGAAAAAAAACACTGCCCCATTACCACCGTTGACACGCAACAGTAGCTTGAAATGCGCTTTACGATTCCTAGCGATCTCTAAATTGCTTAAATTGTCCATATGAAACTTTCTAGTGAGATTTTTTGTCATCCAATTTTTTAAATGATCTGAAATATGAGACGGAAATAATACTAATTGAATATAGATCTAGAAATGCGATGAAATGCAATGAAATACGATAATTGGGATCATTTTGGGATTTTATTTGAATCCCTTCAATGTGGATGACTGCAAACTTTGAACTACAAAAAGATTTCTCTTTTCTTACACCAAATAGAGCAGTAAAATCCTTATCATTATTAGGAGTTTTATATCAAAACAATGTATGATCCCTGTATGCTCAGCTTGAAGTCTCAATTACGACCGGGAAACTCTATGAATTTTTACTGCTACTTATCATGATGCGAACCAAGCAGTTTATAAAAACTTTTTGACCAAAAAGAGGGAGGGATACAGTTTTCAGGACCAGATTCTATCAAAATCGCTAATTTTCTGCAAATATTCTTTGCATAATAGTACTATTTGATGTGATCTATCGTAGTTTTCATCTCCCAGACTTCTTTCAAAAGGTCTATTGATCTTGAAAAATGATATTAGCCACCAAAACTTTACAAGAGATAAAAAAATGTCCCATAAAGTTATCTCAATCAAAATTAAAAAATATACCTTCATTGGCACGTGCTCCTTTTCTGTAAAGTAAAAACCAACTATTATTATCAACTCGATATAAATCATCACAGGCAGCTCAGAACTGCCATTACAGTTCTTTTGCTTTGTATATTCCACAAGATATTTATTTTAAAAATATTTCTATGAGTCTGCCCAATCCATGCAGCCAGTAATATTCCACAATATTCTTTCTTTCATCATCTATTTTTATAACTAACGTATCAGATTGTAAGCCCTTTTTTACACATGTTACATGTTACTGTCTTTTGTTACATTAAGGCAAGAAAGTTTAGTTTCCTTACACTTATTCTGGGAGTGAGCCTTTCCATGATTAGAAATAGAAAAGAAGAAGCGCAGAAACTAACCTTGATGTATCTTTTTTTCACGAATTTCCTGAAGAAAAGATTTAAAGGAACAGATGTCACTATGTCTCATCAAATAATAAAAGCAATATTCGCTATTTACAAAAATAAATAGGCTTGCATAGAAATCCAATGAAATATTTTTATCGAAGGATTTTTCAAAATCAAATTGTTTTCAGAGATATATCGAATTAAATAGACCAGAACCTTATCTGCATGAGGAATGGATAAAAACTACGAGGCACCAGAAAGAGAAAGAGCCTGGAACAATAACTATATGGTATAAACATTTTAATAGTACATGAATCTGTTTTCTGCATCTTGATGACTATGCAGTATTACTTAGCAAAATTTCTCAGACATCATAAAATAAGAAACTAATTACTTATATAGCGCAGATGTTCAAAGGATGAAGGTGGCTCAAATATACATCTTTGGAAAAACCAACAATGCCCCATTACCACCGTTGACACGCAACAGCAACTTGAAATGCGCTTTAGAATTCCTAACGATCTCTAAATTGCTTAAATTGTCCATATGAAATTTTCTAGTGAGACTTTTTGTCATACAAATTTTTAGATGATCTGAAAAATGAGACGGAAATAATACTCATTGATTATAGATCTAGAATTCCGATGAAATGCGATGAAATACAATAATTGGGATCATTTTGGGTTTTGAATTGAATCTCTTCAATGTGGATGACTGCAAACTTTGAACTGCAAAAATATTTTCTTTTCTTCCCCAAAATAGAGCAGTCAGATCGTTATCATTATTAGGAATTTTATATCAAAACAATGTATGATCCCTGTATGCTCAGCTTGAAGCCTCAATTACGACCGGGAAACTCTATGAATTTTTACTGCTACTTATCATGATGCGAACCAAGCAGTTTATAAAAGCTTTTTGTCAAAAAACAGGGAGGGAAACCATTTTCAGGAACTGATTCTATCAAGATCGCCAATTTTCTGCAAATATTCTTTGAATAGTAGTACTATTTAATGTAATCTATCGGAATTTTCATCTCCCAGACTTCTTTCAAAAGGTCTATTGATCTTGAAAAATTATGTTAGCCACCAAATCTTTACATGAGATAAAAAAAAGTCCAATAAAGTTATCTCAATCAAAATTAAAAAACATACCTTCATTAGCACGTGCTCCTTTTCTGTAAAGAAAAAACCAAATATTATTATCAACTCGATATAAATCATCACAGGGAGATCAGAACTGCCATTACAGTTCATTGGCATTCGATTTTTTCCCCAGATATTTATTTTAAAAAGATTTCTATCAGTCTGCCCAATCCATGCAGCCAGTAATATTCTACAATATTCTCTCTTTCGTCATCTTATTTTATAACGAACGGATCAGATTGTAAGCCATTTTTTTATACATGTTACATGTTACTGTCTTTTGTTACATTAAGGCAAGAAAGTTTAGTTTCCTTACACTTATTCTGGGAGTGAGCCTTTCGATAATTAGAAATAGAAATGAAGAAGCGCAGAAACTAACCTTGAGGTATCTGTTTTTCACGAATTTCCTGAAGAAAAGATTTAAAGGAACAGATGTCACTATGTCTCATCAAAGAATAAAAGCAATATTCGCTATTTACAAAAAATAATAGGCTTGCATAGAAATCCAATGAAATATTTTTATCGAAGGATTTTTCAAAATCAAATTGTTTTCAGAGATATATCGAATTAAATAGACCAGAACCTTATCTGCATGAGGAATGGATAAATACTACGAGGCACCAGAAAGAGAAAGAGCCTGGAACAATAACTATATGGTATAAACATTTTAATAGTACATGAATCTGTTTTCTGCATCTTGATGACTATGCAGTATTACTTAGCAAAATTTCTCAGACATCATAAAATAAGAAACTAATTACTTATATAGCGCAGATGTTCAAAGGATGAAGGTGGCTCAAATATACATCTTTGGAAAAACCAACAATGCCCCATTACCACCGTTGACACGCAACAGCAACTTGAAATGCGCTTTAGAATTCCTAACGATCTCTAAATTGCTTAAATTGTCCATATGAAATTTTCTAGTGAGACTTTTTGTCATACAAATTTTTAGATGATCTGAAAAATGAGACGGAAATAATACTCATTGATTATAGATCTAGAATTCCGATGAAATGCGATGAAATACGATAATTGGGATCATTTTGGGATTTGAATTGAATCTCTTCAATGTGGATGACTGCAAACTTTGAACTGCAAAAATATTTTCTTTTCTTCCCCAAAATAGAGCAGTCAGATCGTTATCATTATTAGGAATTTTATATCAAAACAATGTATGATCCCTGTATGCTCAGCTTGAAGCCTCAATTACGACCGGGAAACTCTATGAATTTTTAATGCTACTTATCATGATGCGAACCAAGCAGTTTATAAAAGCTTTTTGTCAAAAAACAGGGAGGGAAACCATTTTCAGGACCTGATTCTATCAAAATCGCCAATTTTCTGCAAATATTCTTTGCATAGTAGTACTATTTGATGTAATCTATCGGAATTTTCATCTCCCAGACTTCTTTCAAAAAGTTTATTGATCTTGAAAAATTATATTAGCCACCAAATCTGTACATAAAAAAAGTCCAATAAAGTTATCTCAATCAAAATTTAAAAACATACTTTCATTAGCACATGCTCCTTTTCTGTAAAGAAAAAAACAACTATTATTATCAACTCGATATAAATCATCACAGGGAGCTCAGAACTGCCATTACAGTTTTTTGGCTTTAGATTTTTTCCCCAGATATTTATTTTAAAAAGATTTCTATCAGTCTGCCCAATCCATGCAGCCAGTAATATTCTACAATATTCTCTCTTTCGTCATGTTATTTTATAACGAACGGATCAGATTGTAAGCCATTTTGTTACACATGTTACATGTTACTGTCTTTTGTTACATTAAGGCAAGAAAGTTTAGTTTCCTTACTCTTATTCTGGGAGTAAGCCTTTCCATGATTAGAAATAGAAAAGAAGAAGCGCAGAAACTAACCTTGAGGTATCTTTTTTTCACGAATTTCCTGAAGAAAAGATTTAAAGGAACAGATGTCACTATGTCTCATCAAAGAATAAAAGCAATATTCGCTATTTACAAAAAATAATAGGCTTGCATAGAAATCCAATGAAATATTTTTATCGAAGGATTTTTCAAAATCAAATTGTTTTCAGAGATATATCGAATTAAATAGACCAGAACCTTATCTGCATGAGGAATGGATAAATACTACGAGGCACCAGAAAGAGAAAGAGCCTGGAANTAAGGCAAGAAAGTTTAGTTTCCTTACTCTTATTCTGGGAGTAAGCCTTTCCATGATTAGAAATAGAAAAGAAGAAGCGCAGAAACTAACCTTGAGGTATCTTTTTTTCACGAATTTCCTGAAGAAAAGATTTAAAGGAACAGATGTCACTATGTCTCATCAAAGAATAAAAGCAATATTCGCTATTTACAAAAAATAATAGGCTTGCATAGAAATCCAATGAAATATTTTTATCGAAGGATTTTTCAAAATCAAATTGTTTTCAGAGATATATCGAATTAAATAGACCAGAACATTATCTGCATGAGGAATGGATAAATACTACGAGTCACCAGAAAGAGAAAGAGCCTGGAACAATAATTATATGGTATAAACATTTTAATAGTACATGAATCTGTTTTCTGTATCTTGATGACTATGCAGTATTACTTAGCAAAATTTCTCAGACATCATAAAATAAGAAACTAATTACTTATACAGCGCTGATTTTCATAGGATGAAGGTGGCTCAAATATACATCTTTGGAAAACCAACAATGCCCCATTACCACCGTTGACACGCAACAACAATTTGAAATGCGCTTTAGAATTCGTAACGATCTCTAAATTGCTTAAATTGTCCATATGAAATTTACTAGTGAGACTTTTTGTCATACAAATTTTTAGATGATCTGAAAAATGAGACGGAAATAATACTCATTGATTATAGATCTAGAATTCCGATGAAATGCGATGAAATACGATAATTGGGATCATTTTGGGATTTGAATTGAATCTCTTCAATGTGGATGACTGCAAACTTTGAACTGCAAAAATATTTTCTTTTCTTCCCCAAAATAGAGCAGTCAGATCGTTATCATTATTAGGAATTTTATATCAAAACAATGTATGATCCCTGTATGCTCAGCTTGAAGCCTCAATTACGACCGGGAACTCTATGAATTTTTNTTCTGTATCTTGATGACTATGCAGTATTACTTAGCAAAATTTCTCAGACATCATAAAATAAGAAACTAATTACTTATACAGCGCTGATTTTCATAGGATGAAGGTGGCTCAAATATACATCTTTGGAAAACCAACAATGCCCCATTACCACCGTTGACACGCAACAACAATTTGAAATGCGCTTTAGAATTCGTAACGATCTCTAAATTGCTTAAATTGTCCATATGAAATTTACTAGTGAGACTTTGTGTCATACAAAATTTTTAAATGATCTGAAAACTGAGACGAAAATAATTACTCATTGATTATAGATCTAGATTTCCGATGAAATGCGATGAAATACGATAATTAGGATCACTTTGAGATTTGATTTGAATCTCTTCAATGTGAATAACTGCAAACTTTGAACTGCAAAAATATTTTCTTTTCTTCCCCAAAATAGAGCATTCAGATCGTTATTATTATTAGGAGTTATATATCAAAACAATGTATGATCCCTGTATGCTCAGCTTGAAGCCTCAATTACGACCGGGAAACTCTATGAATTTTTACTGCTACTTATCATGAAGCGAACCAAGGAGTATAGAAAAACTTTACTATTTAACAGAAAAGAGGGAGGGAGACCATTTTCAGGACCTGATTCTATCAAGATCGCCAATTTTCTGCAAATATTCTTTGCATGTTAGTACTATTTAATGTAATCTATCGTAATTTTAATCTGCCAGACTTCTTTCAAAAGGTATATTGATCTGGAAAAATTATATTAGCCACCAAATTTTTACATGAGATAAAAAAAAGTCCAATAAAGTTATCTCAATCAAAATTAAAAAACATTCCTCATTTCTTAGCACGTGCTCCTTTTCTGTAAAGAAAAAACCAACAATTATTATCAACTCGTTATAAATCATCACAGGGAGATCAGAACTGCCATTACAGTTCATTGGCATTAGATTTTTTCCCCAGATATTTATTTTAAAAAGATTTCTATCAGTCTGCCCAATCCATGCAGCCAGTAATATTCTACAATATTCTCTCTTTCGTCATGTTATTTTATAACGAACGGATCAGATTGTAAGCCCTTTTTTACACATGTTACATGTTACTGTCTTTTGTTACATTAAGACAAGATTGTTTAGTTTCCTTACACTTATTCTGGGAGTGAGCCTTTCGATAATTAGAAATAGAAATGAAGAAGCGCAGAAACTAACCTTGAGGTATCTGTTTTTCACGAATTTCCTGAAGAAAAGATTTAAAGGAACAGATGTCACTATGTCTCATCAAAGAATAAAAGCAATATTCGCTATTTACAAAAAATAATAGGCTTGCATAGAAATCCAATGAAATATTTTTATCGAAGGATTTTTCAAAATCAAATTGTTTTCAGAGATATATCGAATTAAATAGACCAGAACCTTATCTGCATGAGGAATGGATAAATACTACGAGGCACCAGAAAGAGAAAGAGCCTGGAACAATAACTATATGGTATAAACATTTTAATAGTACATGAATCTGTTTTCTGCATCTTGATGACTATGCAGTATTACTTAGCAAAATTTCTCAGACATCATAAAATAAGAAACTAATTACTTATATAGCGCAGATGTTCAAAGGATGAAGGTGGCTCAAATATACATCTTTGGAAAAACCAACAATGCCCCATTACCACCGTTGACACGCAACAGCAACTTGAAATGCGCTTTAGAATTCCTAACGATCTCTAAATTGCTTAAATTGTCCATATGAAATTTTCTAGTGAGACTTTTTGTCATACAAATTTTTAGATGATCTGAAAAATGAGACGGAAATAATACTCATTGATTATAGATCTAGAATTCCGATGAAATGCGATGAAATACGATAATTGGGATCATTTTGGGATTTGAATTGAATCTCTTCAATGTGGATGACTGCAAACTTTGAACTGCAAAAATATTTTCTTTTCTTCCCCAAAATAGAGCAGTCAGATCGTTATCATTATTAGGAATTTTATATCAAAACAATGTATGATCCCTGTATGCTCAGCTTGAAGCCTCAATTACGACCGGGAAACTCTATGAATTTTTACTGCTACTTATCATGATGCGAACCAAGCAGTTTATAAAAGCTTTTTGTCAAAAAACAGGGAGGGAAACCATTTTCAGGAACTGATTCTATCAAGATCGCCAATTTTCTGCAAATATTCTTTGAATAGTAGTACTATTTAATGTAATCTATCGGAATTTTCATCTCCCAGACTTCTTTCAAAAGGTCTATTGATCTTGAAAAATTATATTAGCCACCAAATCTTTACATGAGATAAAAAAAAGTCCAATAAAGTTATCTCAATCAAAATTAAAAAACATACCTTCATTAGCACGTGCTCCTTTTCTGTAAAGAAAAAACCAAATATTATTATCAACTCGATATAAATCATCACAGGGAGATCAGAACTGCCATTACAGTTCATTGGCATTCGATTTTTTCCCCAGATATTTATTTTAAAAAGATTTCTATCAGTCTGCCCAATCCATGCAGCCAGTAATATTCTACAATATTCTCTCTTTCGTCATCTTATTTTATAACGAACGGATCAGATTGTAAGCCATTTTTTTATACATGTTACATGTTACTGTCTTTTGTTACATTAAGGCAAGAAAGTTTAGTTTCCTTACACTTATTCTGGGAGTGAGCCTTTCGATAATTAGAAATAGAAATGAAGAAGCGCAGAAACTAACCTTGAGGTATCTGTTTTTCACGAATTTCCTGAAGAAAAGATTTAAAGGAACAGATGTCACTATGTCTCATCAAAGAATAAAAGCAATATTCGCTATTTACAAAAAATAATAGGCTTGCATAGAAATCCAATGAAATATTTTTATCGAAGGATTTTTCAAAATCAAATTGTTTTCAGAGATATATCGAATTAAATAGACCAGAACCTTATCTGCATGAGGAATGGATAAATACTACGAGGCACCAGAAAGAGAAAGAGCCTGGAACAATAACTATATGGTATAAACATTTTAATAGTACATGAATCTGTTTTCTGCATCTTGATGACTATGCAGTATTACTTAGCAAAATTTCTCAGACATCATAAAATAAGAAACTAATTACTTATATAGCGCAGATGTTCAAAGGATGAAGGTGGCTCAAATATACATCTTTGGAAAAACCAACAATGCCCCATTACCACCGTTGACACGCAACAGCAACTTGAAATGCGCTTTAGAATTCCTAACGATCTCTAAATTGCTTAAATTGTCCATATGAAATTTTCTAGTGAGACTTTTTGTCATACAAATTTTTAGATGATCTGAAAAATGAGACGGAAATAATACTCATTGATTATAGATCTAGAATTCCGATGAAATGCGATGAAATACGATAATTGGGATCATTTTGGGATTTGAATTGAATCTCTTCAATGTGGATGACTGCAAACTTTGAACTGCAAAAATATTTTCTTTTCTTCCCCAAAATAGAGCAGTCAGATCGTTATCATTATTAGGAATTTTATATCAAAACAATGTATGATCCCTGTATGCTCAGCTTGAAGCCTCAATTACGACCGGGAAACTCTATGAATTTTTAATGCTACTTATCATGATGCGAACCAAGCAGTTTATAAAAGCTTTTTGTCAAAAAACAGGGAGGGAAACCATTTTCAGGAACTGATTCTATCAAGATCGCCAATTTTCTGCAAATATTCTTTGAATAGTAGTACTATTTAATGTAATCTATCGGAATTTTCATCTCCCAGACTTCTTTCAAAAGGTCTATTGATCTTGAAAAATTATGTTAGCCACCAAATCTTTACATGAGATAAAAAAAAGTCCAATAAAGTTATCTCAATCAAAATTAAAAAACATACCTTCATTAGCACGTGCTCCTTTTCTGTAAAGAAAAAACCAAATATTATTATCAACTCGATATAAATCATCACAGGGAGATCAGAACTGCCATTACAGTTCATTGGCATTCGATTTTTTCCCCAGATATTTATTTTAAAAAGATTTCTATCAGTCTGCCCAATCCATGCAGCCAGTAATATTCTACAATATTCTCTCTTTCGTCATCTTATTTTATAACGAACGGATCAGATTGTAAGCCATTTTTTTATACATGTTACATGTTACTGTCTTTTGTTACATTAAGGCAAGAAAGTTTAGTTTCCTTACACTTATTCTGGGAGTGAGCCTTTCGATAATTAGAAATAGAAATGAAGAAGCGCAGAAACTAACCTTGAGGTATCTGTTTTTCACGAATTTCCTGAAGAAAAGATTTAAAGGAACAGATGTCACTATGTCTCATCAAAGAATAAAAGCAATATTCGCTATTTACAAAAAATAATAGGCTTGCATAGAAATCCAATGAAATATTTTTATCGAAGGATTTTTCAAAATCAAATTGTTTTCAGAGATATATCGAATTAAATAGACCAGAACCTTATCTGCATGAGGAATGGATAAATACTACGAGGCACCAGAAAGAGAAAGAGCCTGGAACAATAACTATATGGTATAAACATTTTAATAGTACATGAATCTGTTTTCTGCATCTTGATGACTATGCAGTATTACTTAGCAAAATTTCTCAGACATCATAAAATAGGAAACTAATTACTTATATAGCGCAGATTTTCATAGGATGAAGGTGGCTCAAATGGACATCTTTGGAAAAACCAACAATGCCCCATTACCATCGATGACACGCAACAGCAACTTGAAATGCGCTTTAGAATTCCTAACGATCTCTAAATTGCTTAAATTGTCCATATGAAATTTTCTAGTGAGACTTTTTGTCGGCATACCGGAAAACGAGGACCCAGTCATTGCAATTGTAATTTAGTTTGCATGTGATCAGTTAAATTCTACCAATCACAGTGTGCTCTTTGAGGCTCTTTATTATTTTCAGAACCTTTAACTCAAAACCTAGGATCTGAGACCCAGCTCATTCAGGGGGCTCCCTCAGGAATTCTAGCAATTTTGATATTTCATGGTTTGTTGGGGATACGAACAGGCTAATTTGAGAGCCTCAAGGAATCCCCCCAAAAAGGGCTCCAGATCGCATGCGTAGTAGCCATTTACTTCACTTGTGTAACATGCAAATTAGCGTGACCGTTGAGAACGATGGAAAAAGCAAAAGCTGTGACGCGCGTGACAACGTGAGCCCCAACGTCGATTTGCTCGCAACAAAGCTGAAACACAATGTATCAAAACAATAGGGTCAGCACTTCATCTCCCCAACAATGTTGTGCAGACACCAATCTTCTTTTATTTGAATGGTGATTGAATTGAATTTTTTTATTTTGTAAGAACACTAAACCTTGCAGTAGGGTTTCTTAGCTCTGCAACTAACTTTTTATCGTAAAAAATTCCAGTGAGTTTATTAAATTGTCATGAAATTGTATTGCACAATTATCAAAGTTCATTGAGGACTGCCTTTTGAATTAACAACCAAATCATTAGGAGAACTTAGTCTTTTAGAGTATTATTTGGGATGGTAAAACGCTTTCTGTTCCAAAAAAGTTTCTTAAAGACAAATGACGGAGAAATATGGCAACTTAAATCAGGGGCTTTGGCAATCTAAAGTTAGCCTATTGTATTCCATTGTATTNGCAACTAACTTTTTATCGTAAAAAATTCCAGTGAGTTTATTAAATTGTCATGAAATTGTATTGCACAATTATCAAAGTTCATTGAGGACTGCCTTTTGAATTAACAACCAAATCATTAGGAGAACTTAGTCTTTTAGAGTATTATTTGGGATGGTAAAACGCTTTCTGTTCCAAAAAAGTTTCTTAAAGACAAATGACGGAGAAATATGGCAACTTAAATCAGGGGCTTTGGCAATCTAAAGTTAGCCTATTGTATTCCATTGTATTTGATGATCTCGAGAGATTATCAAAACAACTGGACAAATAATGGCATCCAGCCATCCTTTTGTTCCATTTTTAAACTTGTATCCAGATCGCATGAGACGTACTCTTAGCCCTTTCAAATTTCGACTGCCTTCAATTTTGGCTCCCTTTAATTATCACCCCTTTAACTTTCGCCCCCCTTATGCAGAAGTTTCGCGAGAGTTTCGCTCCCTTTAATTTTGGCCCCCTGGTTAGGATTGATATGACGTAATTTGGATGGATATGACCCCGAGAAAGAGAACACAGTGGATTTAGAACAACAAAATCACCCCTTAGACACAGGGGAGGACAATATCATTGTTATCGAAGAGTAATGCATGTCTTGTATTTTGTATTACAACCAAAACTAAAGTTCTTTTATAGAAAATAGATTTTTTCGCTTCCTTTAATTTTCGCTCCCTCTAATTTTTACCCCCGAAAATATTTCTGCAATTCGCCCCCTTTAATTTTCGCCTCCCTCCGGGGCGAAAATTAAAGGCAGGTGAAATTTGAAGGGTCTATTAATCTATTGATCTATTAAAATTGTTATTCTAAAGTCGAAGGTAGCTGCCCTTCTGGTTTGGGAACTATGTTTCGAATTGAATTGTTTTAAGAACAACAGATTATTTGAAGATATTCTCTCTAAGGACAGTCCTGAGAAAAAGATAAATCCCTTCGTATAAAGTTCAAATTGGCATAACAACTACGATATTCTGCTCAACTCGATTTCAAAATCCCCAGTGAGTCGGTTTGCTTGAAAGAAAATGAAACAAGAAAGATCAGAGCAGGTAAAATCACTTCCC
>REGL01002244.1:2560-15664 GCA_004194395.1 Aurelia aurita complex sp. Pacific
ATTGTTAGTAGTAACTTTATTGTGGATTCACCCCATCCACCAAAATCTGTGCAGAACACAATGGCCACGTGTGGGCAACAATATAGATTATAGAGATAACAGATTTGTTTACGGTTACATGACCCAGCCCCTTTAAGAAAGAAACTGCTACTATGGCGAAGTAAAGAATGCAATCCAAGCTCAAAATTAAACACAAGACAACAAACTCCACTTTATCAGAACTGTAAAGGCAACGAGTCCATGTAAATGCAGCGGCGTATACACTCTTGTCAAAATATGCTGACACGATGCTGACGAAAGCCTTGGAGAGTGCATAGTGATTGGCAAAATTTAACTGATCACATGAAAACTAAAGTGTCAGCTCTTAAAGCACAACTGCAAGTAAGTCATTTTTTTATATATAATCAGTTAAAACGTTTACCTACAGAAGGTACCTAAAACACTGCATATGAGCTACTGTACAACACTACGAGGACGATGCCAGGGAGAGCAAAAGACCATGACAACTCCCTGGCCATTCCATAAAAAAAACATCATACAACTAAATACTATAAAATATACATGTACAAAGAGCTACACATAAACTACCAAATACGGATACATACTAGGATCTGTTTCACATTGGAGGTCATGGCTAGCACAGGCGATAATGCTGAACAGCAGGAACCCCGACCGAGAAAACACCACCGACAACAACTGCCGGTGGTCATCAGTCGGCTTACATCATTCCTTGCCAACAAGGGCAAACAATATTTCAATGGAGCCGAATCGGATGTTTACATTTGCACATTAGCCAATCAGATGTGACCACGACGCCAACTGAACAACAGAATCGATGGGAGAAAGTACCCCTCACATTTGACGGGTTGTGCAAGCGACTATGAGGTAAATTCAGGAAAAATATATATTTTTCAACTCAGTACTATTACATTTTCCTCGCATCTTTTTCTAAAACAACGTGTACAGTTGGAGAAAACTGATTTTGAATGAGGCCCATCATTTGGGATCTTGATCCTTTAAAAGCGTCTTAGTGTCAAGTCATTGCGCCATTGTCTATCTATTTCCTAAATATCATTGCAAATACATTAGCAAATGGACAGCAGCTTGTTCTTAAAAAGTGCCAAACTTTGATTACCGCCGCAGTGACAACGCCAAACTTTCATTTTCATTTCATGTTTATTCATTTAAGGAGCGGTGGCCCTTCAGCAAAGGCTGATTTTCAAGGGGCCCTCCACTAAAAAGTTTTAATTACAATATATAATAAGTTAAACCTACATTATAAAAAACCATGAAGTTAAAAACCTAATTTAAATTAATTATACCAGGTGAGCCATAAAAAAGTTCCCACTTTCGAAAATTCGTAGCACCACAAGTACATCATGGATTTGAATGATTCAAAGTCTAGTTAAAAGCCAGAAGATCAAAGTATTTTTATGATTTTCCTCGTCTCCTTAGGAGTACTGCAAATATAGGTAAATTCAACTTTACAAAAATTTCCTGTTTTCAAAATGACTGAAAAGGGCCTCAAACACTTGATCTAATCGTTAGGACTCTCCTCACACAGAACAATACTCACGGGCGTTTCACTTCTTTCAAGAGTTATAAGACATAGATTCTCAAACAGATACTAAAGATTTTCAATCCCATAGCATTAAATGTGCATACGATAGCTCTCACCCATGCAAAATTGCATTTTCTCTGTTGTTTTGATCGAGGACTCTTTTATGATTTGATAAAGTATTTTAGGCCTTTTTCAGTCATTTTGCAACCACCAAGTTTTGTAAACTTGAATTTACCAATTTTTCCAGTGCTCGTAGGAAGACGAGAAAAATCACAAAAATACTTCGATCTTGTGGCTGTCAAGCAAATATTGATTCATTCTAATCCACCCAGTACTCTTGATGCTATGAATTTTCAAAAGTGGGAACTTTTTTCTGGCTCACCCGGTACGATATTTACAATCAAAGAAAAGTTAACTCTTCATAGAATGTTATAACTTCTAAGGGAGTATGCCTTCTTTGACTCAGCTGGAAGGCTATTCCACAGCTTAGCGCCCCAGAAAGAAAAACATTTCTACCCATTTGCTGATTTTTCTTTAGTAACCTCAAGTCAGTCTCTGTATTGCGTAGGTTATATTACGGGAGGACCATTTTGAATTTTTGGTGAAGAGGCTACACAGGTATTGTGGAGCCAACTCATTGAAGATTTGAAGACCATAATCTTAGACTCATTACCAATGAGTTCTGCAATGGTTGTCCAACCCAGCCCTTCGATAAGAGTAGCAAAGCTGCTCTTCGTTATGATTCTAGCAGCACGATTTTGAAGCTGTTGCAACTGGTTAATTTATGTAGGACCTGCACAACCCCAAACAGAAAAGCAGGCTTACATGGACACATTAACTTTAACGAAGCCCCTATCAGAACGATTAGACTAATTGTTTTACTATGAATATACCGGTTGTCCCAAAAAACGCAACGGAATTGAAAAATTCTAATTCTAACTGTTTCATACTCATTATCAAACAGTTATTTTTATTCAAATCTGCAGCAATTAGATTAGATTTTTATATCTTTTCCAATATTTTGGTGACTTGGTTGTAAAATTAAAAACAAGAAAAGTTCAAAATTTCCTCTAGGTCAAAACCAGAGCTGCTGCATTAACAATAGTGAATTATGTCAAATTAGAAAAACATGAAAATCCATGAAATCCCTAGCACTGCTGAAAAAAACGTAAATACACAAGTTAATGGAACTTCAAACAGACAATTTCATAAAGATTTCTGTCTAACACAATTGAGCTTCTTTTAGTCCCCATGTAGCTCCTTACTTTTTCTAAAATAAGTAGTATAGGCCACTATTAGAGTTACACTTTCAATTTAAATGAACACTGAGAACTCCCTTGAGACTGGATAACTCATGAATCAGCAAGGAATCCCTTCATTAGAGTTCCTTAATCATATGGTATGAAATGGTGTGCTTGTCCATAATCCTGTGAAATTGCAGATATTGCCATGCTTTTGATCTTGCAGTGTACTTTGCACCAATGCCTGTGGCTCTGGGTTTGCCCAAACAGCAAATTTGAAGTTTGTTGATTTCTAATTCTTCAACCAAGTCACAAAAATATTGAAAAATATATCAAATTTGATTTAATCATTGCAGAATTAGAAAAAAATATAATATTTGGTCACGGAGTGTACCATTGTGGTCTGTCTGAGGAAAGAAGTGATTTCCGACCAGTCCCCGGTTTCAAATTTAGATCTTCTCCCATCCTGCTTTGCGAGACGAGCAAAAGAAGTGATGAGATGAGCAAAGGAAGTGAATCTGATTGGATCAAGCCAATAGAAGGAAAAATATCAGGACTTATCATTTGACAAGAAAGGAAGGATGGGGGCACCTTGCAAACAGGAAACGAGAGTTTTTAATAGGCTCTTTGTCATGCAAAGTTGAAGCATTGCTGCCATTATCGTAGAAGAAAGCGTTTTTTATTTACATTTCCTGCCTGACAAGGATAAATAAACATTTTCATAGCTATTAATCATAGAAATATTCCAATTGTATCAACAAAACAGGAATTGTATCCAAACAATCAAAACCATATTGTTTGAGCTAAATTTGGCGTCAAGGAAACCTTAGACAATAACGAGTAGAATGCCTTTATTATGGCCTTCGGTGTGCTGACTGATATGACTGCTTGAAAAGCTATTGGCCTGTGGCGAGATGTGTGAAGGGTTTCAAGGGTTTTGAGAATACCAAATGTTTCGATGCACGTAGTAACCTACCTCTGATGCTTCTTTGATTAATTTGGTTATCAATTTGAAACAGTATACATCATAGTTTTTTTATAATCTGTTGTGTTTTTTGGACATCCGGTATGGTAAGAAAAATATATCTAACAACCTCAAAAGGACATTCTTAACCGGATCCTACAGCTCATTCCAAAAACTGATTGGTTTTGTTGTTTCAAACTATAGATGCACAACACGTAACCGTGCGTCTGTTGCTCAAGTCCAAATTCAATCATCTGAAGATTTGATAACAAAAACATACCCTGTCACTGTAGTTGTTCAAAGTTTCCATAGCTACATCGCATAGGGTGCATCCATCCTGCATGTAAAAATGCCATTAATTGGTTTGGAATAGGGTGATTTGAATAATCATGTTTTAATATCAATGAAATTAATTTGTTACTGATATTACCAAACATTAGCATATACAGCAGTCTGGAATCATCTATCTGATGTCAAAAACCTATCAGATCGTTATCATCGGGAGTTCCTAATTCAAGATTCAAGAACCAAAAACCAGAGCCAAGAACCAAGAAACAAACCACCCTAGTTTAAGAACCGTGATTTAGGAACCAAATTTAGACACAGTTAGACATTTAAGAACCGGAATTCAAGAACCAAGTTTAGACACCCTAATTTAAGAACCGGAATTCAAGATCCAAATTCATTTTTCATCGTATTCATACATTTTGCCATGATGTGAGCAGCAACTCACCATTACACGTATTTTTTTAGGAAAAAAATTAAGAATTGGAGTGAGTACTGAATGTTTCTTAAAATTATCAGATTCTGAGTACTCAAAATTTTCTAGAGGCTCAAACAATCTTTGTGTTCACTTCACGTATTTTTCTATAACAAACTCAGAACTTGGTCCAGTACTGAAAGTTTTCTAAAATTATCAGATTTTCAGTACTCAGAGTTTCTTATAACTTTATTAGCAGTTCCATAAAAATGTTCATGTTCATTACACAGCCTACATATGCCCTCGTGAAAATTTCAAAAAAAGCTTTTTAAAGCTTTTCCAATGTTTAGACATTACACAAGTACCTACAGAGTAATAAATATGATACAGGAAACAAGTGAAAACGAAGTACAAATAGGTTAAGGATTTCCTTTCTCAGAATGAATAGTTTCTTAACTTAATATTTTCCCAGTATTGGAGTTTTTTAATTTTTTGGCGATATGAAAATGGAGTTTCTTATGGGCAGTTTATAAAAAAAATATGTGTACCTGTGCCATTGTGAACACTACAAAAAGATGGGTTTTCGACTCTGACTGCAGTGGATGCGGGCAATTTTAGTCTCAGCTCCACCAAAAGTCTGAGATGAATGTAAAATGATATAGGAGCAATATTTTGACAAAAAACAGTGGACAAAACTCACAAATATGCTTGGATCAATCATGCTTTGTGTCCATAAATTAATATAATGCAGTCATAAAAACAGGCTTGGCCCTCTTTCCCAAACAAATAAATGGAAAATATTGGCAATGCAAATTCATTAAAATTCAGCTCAAATTTGTTGCTTGATAGGGTGACGTTCCCAATTGGACAACAGAAATAGAACAAAATTTCCTCCAATAAGTTTGTGAATTTTCAAATGCTGAATCCAACAACTAGAGTAGCGTCGCCCTGGTCTGTCCTCTAATGGATTCCGGGTTGTGCAACCGCCTTGCAAAATACTTTGAAATCAAAGGGAGCTTGCACCTAGCTTTTCCAAAAAGTGCGCGAAAGTTGTTTGCTGATGTCATCTCTTTGATATTTTTTCGATTTCGCTGCTTTGCGTTGCTCAGAAGAGCTACAATAAAGTTTTGAAGTTGACCTACCTGCAGTGAAGGTGTAAGTACAATTCACTTGCCCTTGACGTTTCCACATACCATGTCTATTTTGTGTCGCTTCTCGATATCTCTTACAGTTAAAACAGAATTGGCTTCAGGACAGTTTCCTCCAACTCTTCTGGTTTCATATCCAAAGAAATCTCAAGAATCGCACACAAATTGTGAGACCTACGGCTCATTTTGGAAGAGCACTGTAACTGACATAATGGCGCCCTGGTGTGTCCACACCGTGAAACCCTTTAGTTCTGTAGGCTGTTGATGCATAATGTGCTTTAGAGGTGACTGAGGTCAAGGATAAGAGAGTCAAAAGCGGGATTGAAATCAACAATATTTTGAAATCATTTTAATAAAATTAGAATTTGTTTTGTAACTTTCCGGTCTTCTGGGAAATGAAATAATACTGTTGTGAACTGGTGAATGGCTTGACAAGTTTTTGATGTACTAAAACAATCAATTCTGCCGCGGTCTGACCAGGGCGCTACGGCCTAATTNTGCAGTGAAGGTGTAAGTACAATTCACTTGCCCTTGACGTTTCCACATACCATGTCTATTTTGTGTCGCTTCTCGATATCTCTTACAGTTAAAACAGAATTGGCTTCAGGACAGTTTCCTCCAACTCTTCTGGTTTCATATCCAAAGAAATCTCAAGAATCGCACACAAATTGTGAGACCTACGGCTCATTTTGGAAGAGCACTGTAACTGACATAATGGCGCCCTGGTGTGTCCACACCGTGAAACCCTTTAGCTCTGTAGGCTGTTGTTGCAAAGTGTGCTTTAGAGGTGAATGAGGTCAATGATAAGAGAGTTAAAAGCGGGATTGAAATCAACAATATTTTGAAACAATTTTCAATAAAATTAGAATTTGTTTTGTAACTTTCCGGTCTTCTGGGAAATGAAATAATACTGTAGTGAACTGGTGAATGGCTTGACAAGTTTTTGATGTACTAAAACAATCAATTCTGCCGCGGTCTGACTAGGGCGCTACGGCCTAATTTAGGCATTCAAGACATGTCCGTATTTGTGTGATTCCAGTATGACAAAAAGGAAACGGGCGATATAGATCTCACTGTGAGGTTTGTAGCATGAGTTGAGAAGCCTATTCAAGGTGAGTTCCTCTCAAAAACTTCTTTGAACTCGCGGAAAATCTTCGTTTTCTGAAGAGTGGACGGACCAGGGTGACACCGCTCTATTTAGAAAATGTGATATCTATCTCTACCATACCCTATTTTGCGCTGTCACTGATATAGTTTTACGTTTTGCCCCTCAAGTGGGAAACCGTTTCCCAATCAGGCAACAGTTTGTTTCCCAAATATATGGGAAACATTGGCTGTTGCCGGTGATATTCGGAGTTGATAATTCCCATGTTTTGGGAAAAAAGACTGCCAAACTGATAAAGTATTGTGTATATATAACCTTGGTAAAAAAGGTGATCAGTGGTTTCTTTAGCTCTTGATTTTGGAAGGATGGTGCCATAGAATAAGAATGATTCATTGGAGTTCTTCCGATTTTGTTTACTGTTGTTGTTGCTGGCCGGGAAAATTGTCTTCTTCGTCGTTTCAACAGCAATGTCAATGATGACGATGCTGCTCGCCCTGCCACAGGGAAAGAAATTCGCCGAAGAGTAAACTGTCCCGTCAGTTCCCCTGCCATCTTGATATGTTTTGATTGCAAAGTCAGACAATAACGAGCACCATTGGCCAAGCACGTCCGTTCCATTTTTGGACAGCTTCTAGCGAATAATTGCCCCGCCATCTTGCGAGCTTAGGCCAAACATCAACAACATAGTAACTCGTTCTGGTATGGCCACAATCTCGTCCCAAAACAGCCTCGTTACCAGGTTGCTCTGACGTCATTATCTTGAAACGAAGCAGAATGAACAGATTGGTCGCCAAAGCGGCTGGTGTAATCTGCATAATGCAAGTTGCATGATGCAGGTTGCAGGTTATCATTTATTGCCAAGGGCTGTATGGCCGAGCATACAAGTCAAATCTTTCAATAGGGCATAGGGAAACCCACAAACCTTCCGATTTCAAGCTTATTAGCCAATGATATCGTCATATTCTGATCACATGACTGAAAATAATGTTTTGAGACAACTTTTCGAGCACCTTCACGAATATGAAAATGGATATTCGACTAATAAAGATACAGAGCTGGTTTTACTAAGAATCGATTTTACAAGTCCCACACCTTTTTGTTTTTCTGAATTTGGTTAAAATCTCATCACGGATCGGCCTTGTCGAATTATATTCCTTCAAAAATTTGCCTATGTTCGAGAAGTTTTCAGGAACGCTACAAACAAGACATAGCTTTCAAAATTTCACATGTTACGTGGATTATGTCCAGCAATAACATGAAAATATTTGTTTGTGTGATTTTCGAAAATGTTTGCGAATAAAAGCTATTTGTTACCAAGAATACTAATGGGCCTACCTTTACCCGCAGAAGAATCACAGTAATCAGCATTAAACCAGTCTCATTCACAGTAATAACCAGCGGATACATTTACCAATAATATGACCACAAATCCAATTTATTTCCACCATTTCATCATCGATAATTTCAACAAAATGTGATAAGACTTGACAGCCTCTGCAGTTAACCGTCCAACTGCCGTCGATTCAAAGTTTTCTTATTGCAAACACCTTGGAAGACTTGCATGAAACAAAAACATTTGCAAGGCTTAGGTCACCCATATGACACAGCCAAATGATACCTTTTAGAATAGATTGCACACTCCTGAAGGCATTTTATCATTGCAAAATAAAGAGAACACAAAATGTTTTTCTTAAAAATTTCAAATCTCTTTGTCACATCGAAAAAGTACATCATTTGTGTAAGGAAATTTCCCCTGCAATCTATTCTCAAAGATGTACAATCCATTTTCAAAGGTATCATTTTGCTGTGTCATATGGGAGACCTAAGCATTGCAAAATCATTGGTTTTATCCAAGTCTTCCGAGGTCTTTGCAACGAGAAAACTTTGAATCAACGGCAGTTGGACGGTTTACTGCAAAGGCTGTCAAATCTTAGCACATTTTGTTGGAATTAGCGATGATAAAATGGTAGGAAGAAAATGGATTTGTTGACGTATTATTGATAAATGTATCCGCTATGGTTATTACTGTGAAAGAGACTGATTTGATGTAGCCTGCGTGCAGACTCTACTGATTTCCTGAAGAGAAGTAAGGTTCCTCCTCCAGGAGGAGGAACCTCACGTCTCTTCAGGGAATCAGTAGAGTCTGCACGCAGGCTAGATTTGATGCTGATTACTGGGATTCTTCTGCGGGTGGAGGTAGGTCCATTAGCTTTCTTGGTAGTGAATAGCTCTATTTCGTAAAGGATTTTCGAAAATCACACAAAAAAATATTTTCATGTTATTCCTGGACATAATCCACGTAACATGTGAAATTTTGAAAGCTATGTGTTATTTGTAGCGTTCCTGAAAATTCTCGAGGAAAGGTCAATTTTCGAAGGAATGAAATTCGATGTAACGCCGATCCCTGATGAGATTCCAACCAAATGCAGAAAAACAAATATGGAGTGGGGCCAGTAGTATCGATTCGTGGTAAAACCAGATCTGTATTAGCCTACGCGTAGACCCATTATCCCAAAAGAGGAAAGGGTCTACGAAACAAAGAGCAAAAGCTTACTACTGAGGTTTCTAGATTTCTGGAAACTTAATTTATGCAGACTTTGTTTCAATCATAGAAATATTCCTATTTCTATGGTTTCAACGCGTTTTACAAATAATTTGAAAATGTGATTAGAATGATTAATTGGGCGGCCGTAGCAAGCTTTTGTTTTTTTTTTCGCAGACCCTTTCCTCCTTTGGGATGATGGGTCTAGGCGTAGGCTAGATCTGTATCTATATTAGCCGAATATCCACTTTTAATTTCGTGAAGGTACTCTAAAAGTTGTCTCAAAACATTAGTTTCAGTCATTTGATCAGAATACGACGATATCATTGGCTAGCAAGCGTGGAATTGGAAGGTTTGCAGGTTTCCCTATGCCCTATTGAAGGATTTTACTTGTATGCTGTACGGCCGTAGTAAGTAGTAAGTAAGACAAATGTTATGGAAATTTGAGGCTATTTTGGACAACCATGGGTAGTTAGACACTGCTGGTGTGCTTCTATGGCGGAGTGCTGGGACTAATATGCATCTGCAGAGGAATATTTTTACAGTTCTGCGGAATTACTAACAAACTTTCGAAATGGCGGGTAAAATAAAGTTAGGCTCATCATTGAGCTCAATCGGTTACTGAAGGATAAGAAACAGAAAAAGAAGTTGTTATAGAAGGACATCATTTGCATTATATCAATGTAAGTACACATGCAGCGTCTAACTACCCATTATAGTTAGAAAATCTAATGGGCCAAGCCTCCAAGAACCCCGAGGGATACCGCATACCGCTGTTTGAACCTTCAGCTACATCAAGTAAATGCTTCCAAGACGAATAAATGTTGATTGAAACATACTGATGTCAGGTAGAATCGAAAACTAAAGCATTAGGTGTGTAAAATGGTCTACCAAAATTGGGTACGGCAGGGCACGAGCTTTGACAACAGAGAGAAGACACAAGTATCGAGTTTCCCTTCTTGATCTTTAATTTCATTCTTTATTACTTTAAACCAATGCTAGCGAGATTCTGGTTGGCTCTCACTGATAGGAGCTCTCTAATACAACAATATATCCACAGGCGCATCCCAGTCTTTCTCAAGCACTGTATGCCCTTATACCAAATACAATAACGACGAAATAACAACAAGAAACACTAAGAGCTTTCACAAAACTCTTGTGCTGGTGGTAATCCACCCTTACGCTAGCATCATTTATCCTACCCTGGGTACCAGCCTCTCTAACATAAAAACAGAGAAGCTGGCAAGACTCTCTGTTTTTATGTCAGAGAGGCTGGTACCCAGGGTACACTTATCCATGTCTGTTCTCCTGATGTAAAGTTAGACCTCTTATTTATATAAATTCATACTCTAAGATATCTAAATACAGAATCAATCACTACTCTCTTTGGTGGTTACGGCGGAAACATTATCGTCCACATTACAAGTATCACATTTGAGTCACACTATAGTTACTGCTTGAATCACTACACACATATAATCTCTGAAATAAAATACCTTCCTTTGCCTTATTCCTGAAACGCGTGAAATATCAAATGACGTACATGCAGTTCCTTAGATTAACACTAACAAAGATTACCGCTTGAACGATACGAATGAAGGAAAAACAAGTCTAGAATGAATGGGCAATGCCTTACGAAAATTGGCCTAAATGTACCTGTGTTACAGGTGCCTCTGACTCCATAGTGACTCAATTTTTGTAGTAAGATGCGGTATGGTTTGGTTAACAGTATCAAAAGGTTTTTGCAGGTCAATAAAGATTCCACAACCAAATCTGTTTGAATCCAGAGTAAATTCAATTCTTTCAATGAAGAATCCTTTCGTTTTCAATAAAGTTCAATCAAAAATCCTTAAAATCCTTTCGCTCTGAAAAAGTGTTCTACGCTTTTTTGAAGAAGTTAGATGCCTGTCGATTTTGTACAGAAACTGAATAAAATGATGAAAACAGGAAGTGAGCCCAAACCTCGCAAGATCCTTTGTCCGCCTCTTTTTCTTACATTATATCGAAAATTTACTATGCAAATTTACTAGTTACACTACTTGCAAAATACTTTACTATGCTACACGGACGATGCCACAAGATGCAAAATATCATGACTTTTCTGTGGCATCACAAACAACTGAGACAACATACATATTAATATTCAAGAAAAAACAAGACAACAATACATGGGGAAACCCTACATTCTGTCTCATATTAGACATCAGGTGAAAGAATTGTCCGCGAATAACAACAGACAAAATACAAAATGCCTGCTGGCGTTATGGATAATTTTGCGCTATCACAAATCTCACCTCATATATGATTTGAGACAGACTTTACCATTTCTATGGACTTTACATACGATAATTAACCAAATAATTGTTGGCTTACTAGGGGAATGGGGTCGAGAATCGAGATGCATTATTCAAAGCGACTAGTACTATGTATAAATCGTATAAATTTAAAGGCAGAAACACCGCAATGCGACAAAAAACAACAGCAAATATGATTAATTTTTTTTTTTACCAATATCTCGTCCTGCCATGCAGGACTTCCTCAGGGCTGTAATGTGACAGTTATAATAAATCGTATCCTTATCGTTAGCTCAAGGATGCTTTTATTCAGTTCATTTGGAAAATTCTTACTCGCAGCATCAGGAACGTGCAAAAATAAAAGTAAACGTTGGTCAGGATGGACAGCAGGAAGAGAGAATCCAAGCAGTGAAGCAGAGACAAGACGAATGCTAGCGTTTGCCATTGGAAGGAGCTTGAAAGTCATATTGATAAACCACATATGCCGCTTCAACAACAAATATTACAAGCAAATGAAAGGAGGAGCAATAGGGGTAGGAATAGCTGGAGACGTCGCAAACCTGTTTATGGTATGGTGGGATAAACAAGTGAAAATGAAATTGGAAAACGATGGAATAAGTGTTCAAATGTATTCACGCTATGTCGACGACATCAATATCGTATGCAAAATGACATCACCGGAACCAGGAAGAAAAGAGTCTGACGAAGCAATGATGAAACGCATTCAAAGAATTGCCAATGGCATCCACAAGAGCATAAGAGTCACCGTAGATTATCCATCAAATCATGACAATGGAAGGATGCCCGTGTTAGATCTAGAACAATGGATTGGGCAAGTGAAAGTAGATAATGTAACACGAAATCAAATTCTTCATTCACATTACATGAAGAAAATTGCAAGTAAAAGTGTCATCAATAAAGATTCTGCAATTTCTCAAGATGCCAAGACTAACATCCTAGTTGCAGACCTAGTAAGAATAATGAGGAATGTGTCGCGGCAGTGCGAAAAGAATGAAAGAACACAGCATGTACAACACTTCCTCCACCGAATGCAGTTCTCTGGTTATTCGCAAGAAGATAAGATCAAGGTCTACAAAAAGGCCAAAAGAAAGTTTGAAAAGATTGTAGAGCGTGACAAGACAGGAGAATGTCCAATGTATCGGGGGAAATTTTGGCACCGTGAAAGAAGGGAAATGCAAAAGATAGAGAAAAAGAACAGATGGTATGAGCAAGGAGGATACGAGACGGTTATGTTTGTTGATGTAACACCGAATGGAGAGCTAGCGGCAGAATGCAAGAAAGCACTGAAAGACTCACAGTTAAAAATACGAGTTGTTGAAAGATCAGGAAAATCATTGAGGAACATCTTAAGTAAATCTGATCCATTTCAAAACAATTCTTGTGGAAAAGATACCTGCAAAGTTTGCAGGGTGAACCCAATAGTTAACTGTAAAACAAGAGATGTCGTTTATAGAGTGAAATGTCTTGGCTGTGCAGAAAGCAATGGAAGAGAAGGTACCTACATTGGAGAAACAGCAAGAAGCATCGG
>REGL01002244.1:19966-32388 GCA_004194395.1 Aurelia aurita complex sp. Pacific
TGGGGTATGAAATTGTATGACCCCTCAAAATGAAGCTAATGATGTGTTCTAATCAGTAAATTGGTTTTGATTGATAAATTTTACCATTTTGAGAAAGTGGCCTTTGGTACAGTTACAAGAGCCTACTGAGTGTTTGCATACTTTGGGACCAACTCCCCGTTTTCCTGAAAAGCCCCCCTGGGATACGAAATTGTATGACCCCTCAAAATGAAGCTAATGATGTGTTCTAATCAGTAAATTAGTTATGGTTTGTGTCAGATTTTTATTGTTTGCGCTATTGTCATTAAATTGGTAAGTTTTTCTGAATCTGAATCTTGTTCTGAATCTGAATGTGAATCTTGTTCTGGGGAAATTAAAGTATCCAGTGTTTCCCTTGGAACAGTTCTTTATTTATTATGCTAAAATTATAGTCCGGCAGTTTGTTTTGTTAGTTCCGGCTAATGTGATTGGGTGGTCTCTTCACAATGCCCAAAATGAGTGAACATGGCATTTCGGGGTCATCAACAAACATAGCGTACGAGCCCGAGGCGGGGGGCGGGGGGCCAGCAGCTCCCCAACTTTAGAAACATTATCAAAAATGAGTGCCAATCGGGCAAAAATGCCCTCAGTTGGGCAAAAATATGCCAAACAATGGACTTTGTGTTCAGCAGCCCCCCCCCCTAGATCATTTCTTCCTGTACGCTTATGTTGACAAACAATTTTCTTCACAGTTAATGGAATTGGGCCGTTAACGGCTGACCCCCTCTCTCTTAAAATATTAAAGAATAGAATTAGGCAGGCTTCAGTTATTTCGCTGAAATTTGCGAAGGTGATAACAATCTGACTCCCTTTATCCTTGAAACAAAGTATGATCCAGCTCAGTTTCAGTTTCATTCATTATATCAATTAATCCTAAATACAATTCAACATAAATACTCTTCGACTAAAATACATAACAACATTATAACTGAAATTGAGAAAAGAAAAACTAAAATGAATATAAAAGATATACTTTACATGATTGTATTTAAGATTAATTGACTAAGGAGGAGCTCTCTAAGTAGATAAACTAATCGAGAGAGAGAGAGCCCCCCCCCCCACAAAAAAACAAAACAAAGAAGCTAAAAATATTTTATTAAAGCAAAGACAGATGATAACCAAATGATAACCAAATGATAACACCTCATTGGGATAAAGTTATATGTGTGCAGTGAACAGTGAATTAGTTCTGGGAATATGAGTTAATGAAAAAAGTCTTTAATTTTGAACGAAATACTAAAACAGAGCTAGCAACACGTATAAAAAGTGGAAGAGTGTTCCAAAGTTTTGAACCAAAATACTGAATTGTTTGAAGACCATATAAGGTAGTATTATTAAAAGGTTTGAAAAGATCACCTCTAGTAGCCTGACGAGTCCCAGTCTTATGAACAGCTGCATCAGGCTGAAAGTAATCATGAAAGCACAAAGGAAATAATTACCAAGCCCAGCAGAATAAAGGCTTGGTAATTATCAAAAGGGCAGGTCTTTATAGGTTGTCATTTCAACATCACGACTAGCCAATAACAGCCACGGCAAATGGACCACTAAATTTATCATTAGATTTTCTCCTGCTGTAGGCGTAACCGCCACCTCTTTTTATAGCCCTATGTGTGTCTTCGTCAGTTAGGACCTAAAAGACTACCGTGACTTNCCCCCCCCCCCACAAAAAAACAAAACAAAGAAGCTAAAAATATTTTATTAAAGCAAAGACAGATGATAACCAAATGATAACCAAATGATAACACCTCATTGGGATAAAGTTATATGTGTGCAGTGAACAGTGAATTAGTTCTGGGAATATGAGTTAATGAAAAAAGTCTTTAATTTTGAACGAAATACTAAAACAGAGCTAGCAACACGTATAAAAAGTGGAAGAGTGTTCCAAAGTTTTGAACCAAAATACTGAATTGTTTGAAGACCATATAAGGTAGTATTTTTAAAAGGTTTGAAAAGATCACCTCTAGTAGCCTGACGAGTCCCAGTCTTATGAACAGCTGCATCAGGCTGAAAGTAATCATGAAAGCACAAAGGAAATAATTACCAAGCCCAGCAGAATAAAGGCTTGGTAATTATCAAAAGGGCAGGTCTTTATAGGTTGTCATTTCAACATCACGACTAGCCAATAACAGCCACGGCAAATGGACCACTAAATTTATCATTAGATTTTCTCCTGCTGTAGGCGTAACCGCCACCTCTTTTTATAGCCCTATGTGTGTCTTCGTCAGTTAGGACCTAAAAGACTACCGTGACTTTTTCGTCCAAAATTACGTAGTGCGCTGCCAAAAACTTTACTGCTACGAGTTATTCTTTAAAAATTGATAATGAATATTACTTATTTCAATTTTCTTCACAAAAATAGAATTTTTAACGGATATAAGCTGGGCAGGGGACCCCCTCCCCCCTAACGGCCCAATTCCGTTAACTGTGACAAAAATTGATTGTTGATGGCCACTTCATTAACTTTTGCTTGAAATACCAAAAGCAAAAATTGATAATTCATCACTCACAGTTCGCTTACCAGTCAGTTAACTGGGAATGGGCTTTCAGGGACACATATAATATGGTGCTGGAATTTGTTACCTGCATGTTTATGTGTGTGTCACCTGTTTGTATGCTAAGTGTCATCATGCAATAAACAAGCATCGGATGTTCTGAAGACACAGACGGAGGTCATTGGATCTCACCCTTTCTTTAAAAATGTTTCGACAAATCTATCCCCTCCTTTTCTATTGGTGGTTCCGAAGTTGACATATACCTGACAACACTGAAACACTGAGAAGTCAAAACACTGAGAAATTGAAAAGGTTGATATGGCCAAATGAAATATTTAGGGATGCAAATTGATAAACATTTAGCTTTGGATGAACGCAATTGCTAGTTTGTACGATCTAAGATTTCTCCTGCCATTGGATTTCTTAAATATGCCAAGAAGTTACTTCCAAAGGACACTCTGCAAAAGATATCTTGGTATCCTTGAAGCGCATCTCCGTTACTGCTATTCTGTCTGAGGGGGGGGGGCATGTGAGGGGGAGGGGGACTAGGGTGCAGGTGCTGCAAAAACTTCAAAACCGTGCAGCTAGAATTGTGACCAACATCATTTATGATTCTTCTTCTACTGCCTTGATAAAAGTCTAAATTGGCCTACTGTAACGGATATGATAAAAAACTGAAACAGCTTGCATGGTTTACAAAGTGATAAATGACCTTGCACCAGATTACCTGTCAGAAATTTTTACAAAGAATTTGACATGCTGTATGAAAATTTGAGAAACACCACCACTGATCTCCATGTCCCACTAAGGATAACATAATGATCAGTGCACGCATTCTCATCTCATTGTGCTGGAGTTTTGAATCTCTTGGATAGGAAATTCAAGCAGGCATCCTCTTTCAAAGCATTTAAGGTAACTCTGCTTTCCGCTCCAGTGAGCAGAGAGTTGCCGTTTTGCCGAACCACTTTCCTCAGGAAACGGTTAATTTCTCCAGTACCAATTTGGTCTATCAAAAAATGGTAAAAAGGATGTTGCTCTGCATAGTCTTGACATTCTAGAGATGTACTAGAGATGTAAATCACAATATTTCCTGCAATTTTGGCATCGCAATTTATTTTTTACAACTGTTTGTTGATTTCAGAAAAGCGGATTTATCTCTAAAACTACTCAAAGAATGTTTTATTTTCTTTCACCCCATCTTTAGCTTATTTATTAATCTACAACTTTACCAAGTCTGATTGAAAAGCTAGGCTTGATTTCTTGCAGTCAAATTTCATATTTCTGTTTTACTTTTCAACCTCAAAGGGAGAAAACCATGATTGACAAATTAGCACATAAGAAGAAGTTGAACGCTTTTGTAAACGAGTTAAGTTTTATATCTGTGTTCATTGTGGCTCTTCAAGAAATTGATATTTTGTGAATGCTCATGAATGTCTCAAAGGACACTCAATGAGAGGTTGTGACATTGTTTATGAACATTCAAGAAATGATGCGTTCACCAGCGCACCAAGGATGATGTCTATTGAGACTTTGTGACTTGGGCATAGCATTCCCAACAGATTACGCTCATTTTTTTGGCAAAGGAAACATTTCTGAATATTATTCTACGACAGAGCCATTGAATGCATGATTCGTAACATGGTAATCTGTTGACCAAGGTTTCTACCCTTCACTCTCGAAAGTAAACAGAAAAATAAAATTTGATTGCAAGAAATCTAGCCAAGCTTTTTCAGTCAGACTTAGTAAAATTGTAGATCAACAAACTAGCTAAAGATGGGGCGAAGAAAAATAAAACATCTTAATAGTAGTTTTGGAGATAAATACGCTTTTCTGAAATCAACAAAAAGTTTTCAAAAATAATAGCGAAGCCAGCAATACCTGAAACATTGCGATGGATATATCCTTGTGCCAGGACTATGCAGAACAACATCTTTTTTACCATTTTGCGATAGACGGAATGGTAGATTGGTACGGAATGGTTAGACTGATTACAATTCGTCGTAAATTTCGCTCGTTTTTTATATTTTGATTTTAACCCTTTCGCTCAATCTACGACTCATGAAAAAGCTATGTGAAAACGAGGACAAAACTAATGTACGAGAATTTGACCGAGACTTGGTCGGTCGATTGATTGATTGATGGATTCGATTGATTGTTCGTGCCGCAGGGAGACTTCCTAGCTGTGATGGAGGTCATGTGACTTTTCCACGCCTTCAAACTTTTTCGGAATGAGTGAACCAGACAAGCTTGCGTTCCTTTGACGATCAAAACAATAAAGATTTCGTCAAATTCAGCCAGCCAGTGGGATCTAATTTCTTTCAAATGAAACAATGATAAATCTAAAAGAATACGATCATGATTGTTTTGATTGCTAAAGGAACCCAAGGTATATTTCAGAAACTTTTTGCCGAAGCCTTCTGCAACCTATTGTGAGACTGTTTTACGCAAAAAACCTGCACTAGCTATTTTGCAATAATTTAAATCACTAATATTTCTGCTGTCAATACTATGGTCAACAAAGCATAAACGTTTCATCAAGTTTCGGTTATTCTTTATCTTAAAATGCGTGAGTTTTCTGGCGTTATCTTCAGGGGAACTTTGCAATGTTTTTTAGAATGTTCTTCGGTCGGGGAAGCTCAAGAAACGAACACAAATTATTCTCGCAAAGAAAAACACCCAAAAAGGCTTCTCAAAACTATAAATAATTCTCCTAAAAAATGTATAGTTATCCACAACTCTTATGACACATTTGTTTCGTAAGATTGAAAATAGTTTCTGTTTAAGCAGCTTTGTACTGTAGTCTGTGATTTTAAACTTCAGGAGGAAAGATAAATTGATCGGCACTTTGCAAGAACGAAGAAACGTTTTCAAGGTTCAAGCCTCTTTGACAAATTTACTATAATTTGCACACTTCTGCTGTTTATAGAGGAATGTTTCAAGAAATTTCGGGTATCTTTTCCACATCGAATGTGAGTTTTCTCTTAACTTTTTGCCGGGTCGAAGTGCTTACCTCAAGCTCCTTTTTTGTTTTGCTCAGGCCAAAAAGGAATCCTGTGATTCACGATTTGAATTCGCCAAACAGTAAGTCTTCCGGGGTCTTCCTACAGCAAGTTGGCAAACAAACAAATGCATCCTTTCCCTTCAAAACTCTTTCGTACAGTGCCTTTTGAGATCACCTTTATTCTGTCCGTAGCTGCGATGATAACAACCTCCATTTTGGCAAAAAGCAACGCGAAGCGCTGTCTTATTGACGGGGCGACCAAGGGCACCGACAATTCCAAAAACTACCGAAAATTTTACCGAAAACTGAAAAATTTACGCGGGAAATTTAAATGAGCCAATCACAGCCGAGCAGCCCCGAATGCTGCAATCTGATTGTAACGTCAGGAACTTGACGTGAAAACGAGTTTTTGTCCTGATTTTGAGATAGTTTGATTATGAGTCCCTGTTTGAGAGAGCGATTCCATTCAATTCAATTAGTAATTCAACTCAATAGCGAGCGAAAACTAGGGACGAACTGTAATAAGTCTACGGAATGGTAGTATTGGAGAAATAAATTGTTTTTTGAGGAGAGTGGTTTTGCAAAATGGCAAATCCCTGCTTACTGGAGCGGAAAGCAGAGTTACCTTAAAGGCGCTTTGAAATAATATATTTTGTAACTTGTTTTCATTCATGTAATTAGAATAGGGCTCTACTTGATATTTAACTTAATTTGTAAGATTATATGCATGACCCCCTCCAAAACCAACAATGGAAACATCCTAGATATCCAATATCCACCGTATCCAAACTATGAGCTGATTAATGAGACCAAGATTGGTAAGGCTTGAATTTGAGTAGATTTATCAATCTTCTTTTCGACATGAAGACATCTGCCTAAAACCACAACCAACATTCTCGAATACAATTTAGCCTTTTGGCAATCGGATAAAATAGAGTTTTTGAAAATCGGTTCATTGGTTATTGACATATGAGCAATCAAACGATAATACATCATTTTGGGACACCCGGTAGAGATATTGATCACATGACTTGACATGGGTGCAAAAAAACCTTGGCCGATTTTGTCTATCAAAATACATCATTTGAATTTTCTTTGTATACGAAATAACAATATTTTTTTATACATAAGAAATATTAAAACAATAAATCTCAAATTCTACTATACCTTCCTAATACTGTACAACACTAAATGGACGATACCAAGAGGAGCGAAGTACAATGGCTACCCCATGGCCAATAGAAAAGACACGCAACGTTGAACGATTTAAACCTAATGGATACTATATTAGATTCTGCCTAACATCAGATGCCAGGTCAGGTTTGTGATGAAATTTTAAGAAAGTCAAGAGCGCAGCTCTTCATTGGTTTGAGGTCGCAAACGATGCCCAGCATCTAATGTTAAACATAACTTACAAAGAAACATATCATTTATGTTAAAGGGTCTGTTTCATCTAGCATGCCCTGCACACACCCAGGGTGTTTTTTTATCACAGACTTCCTGTGACCGCAAATTTTCGGGATGAAATTTCCTGTGACAAAAATTTTTCGAAAGTGTGGTTAATTCTCAAATATGCAATGAAAGTTACGTCTTTTGGAATGTTTTGAGTGACATGCAAGTTTGTCGTAATACTTTTCTTCAGATTCTTTAGGTTGAGAAAGGAATCAGGCAATGGCTTTTCACTTTCAAAATTTTCACCATCCTTTGGAGAATAATTGAAAACCCCAAATGAGAACGAGCACCTTTCACTGGCATAGCAGCTTCCAGTCACAATTGAAGTAGCCATCACATCTTGAATATGAGAGCTCGGGAAAATTTCCCAGAATACCGTCAATTGATCTACAGAGATAAAGCTTTGCAATCCTTTCATCGCCAGTAGAAATGTCAGAGGGCTTAGCGACTTATAGTAAAACTTTTTTCTCAATTTTGAGGCTTCGATCGTCAATTTTTTTTCCAAGCATGCCAATGTTTGCATCCGATGATGTGGGTCCACGTCCATTGTCAATGTTTACTCTCAAAAATCGAGGAGTTGCTTTGTTTCATTCAAATCCATGACTTGTTGAGCAGTTACTTATTCAGATTGAGCATCATGTCCCTCATGGTGCCTTTGTTATCAATCTCAATTTCCCCAGATATACATATGGGCACAGCAGTACCTTCCGCGCTTTTCGTTTGGTTCTTCCGTTGATGCATCTTGATTGGGATCAATGTGGTGGGATTCGTCGCCATCTTCCTACATACTTGTTAGCGTTTTCTGACCTTTAGCAAGTCTTGGCTTCTTATGCACATTCTGACAAAGATTTTCATCTTTTAACTCTAAGTCATAGTAGCCACACTTTGTCATCAGTGCTCTAGATCTGTGTGCTGGCTTCTCATTCACCGTGAGTGAAAAAGTTTGTTTCAGGTCACTTGTCTGTTTGGAAATTCGAAAACTTTCGATGCTCGCAAAAGGATCAAAAGTATACAAATGATTTGGCCGCAGGGAAATTGGTTCAAATAGCAAGTTCACATCTAATTGGAACTATCGAATAAAGACGCAAAATTGTATTCCCAATCCAGGAAGGAACTACAGGGACTACAGCAGTTTGGCATTTGGCAGCCTCAGTGCTATGCTGCAACACTCTTTATTCCACAGATACCTATGCATGAAACATAATCAGCTGGGTTATGGCAGCATGCTTCTTGCTTTGTTTCTTTGTTTTAATGATATGCCACATGTTGTTTCATTCTGGCAAAAAAGGCTAAGGTGCCTGGTTTCTAAGCGTATACGCGCAAGTGCTTCAGCTGCAGCTGCAAATGCATTTTTCATTAACAATTAGAAAATAGACATCCTAGAAAATTGCAATAAATTTCTAGATGTAGAATTATGGATTAAGTCGACTTAATCGATTGTAAAATTTTCTGATCCTGGTAAATTCTCTGATGATCCTGGTAAATTCTCTGATGCACGATGATCAATAAAAACCATATAAAGCGATGTAATGCATGCTTGATTTCAAAGTTACAAAGGAGATGAATATGAATCTGTGTTTTTATGAGTGAGGCACCAGCGGGAAGTGAATGGAATTATTACAAACATATGGATGGGTTTTTTAGGCCTTTCCTTTTTTGTTTGGTTTTGTTTTAGAGGCTGGATAAGCTGTTAGACAAATCAAATGCAAACACGAGTACAAGAGGGACGGAATATTCATTGCTCAAAGTCTTTAACATCAATTGGCTCTTGAATGAAGCAGAGATGGCCACATTCCTCCTTCATTGCAGTGGAGAGAAAGAGGAGGGGCAGCATCTGCTAAAACATGAAATTGAATGCCAATGCCAAAGACAATAGTATTGTACAGGTCTTGCTCACATTAAACATACTTTTCATGTCTACGAATATTTTTAGTTTCTTAATAAGATAACAATTCTCTTGTAAAGAAAATTCTCTTGAGGCTCAAGAATTCTCATCATAATGTGAAAGATTCTCAGCAATTCTTAAGAATTCATGAGAATTCCTGTCATGCTAATTTGCGCAATGCCTGTACTGTAGCATATTACTGTTTTATGACAATAATTGATTCAGTTTCCAGTTTAGGGTCACTATTTCAAGCAAATAGAAGACAGTTGAGAAAGAATTTACACGATTTACTGCAGAAACTACACATATTTGCTAAACTTCTTTGATTTAAGATTTCCTCAGTGTGAATGAGATATTTTCATTCTTGTGAGCATTTATTCGTTTCAAATTCAGTTTCTTCCTGTGAAGTGGATGGAAATGCCCTGACTGAAAATTTCCTGTGAAAAAAATGTCCTTTCCTGTGATTTCCTGTAACCAATGGTCATGCGGTCACGGGGAAAATAATGCCCTGTCATCGTGTATTGTGTTGTAATCGTATTGTTAATGCAATTTGTGTTATATCAATCATAAGTTTGTCGCAAAATTTTATAAATTGTAATAGCTTTACTTCGTTGTTGTTAATTTATTTTGTAGTTTTGAAATTATATACTGATGTATAAAAAACGATTGAATCTCATTTAGAAAATCAACAGCAATTCTGTAAGACTTTTCAGAATATGGACAATTTAAACTTTTTATTCTAATGAAATTTTAGGACAAACTGTAAAAACTACTAATGAACTTAGCAAACTCCCCAGTACTTTCACGATGCGTATTGGATTTCGTTCGGATGGGGTAATGAAAAATGCATTCTTCACATCACAAGGGGAAGAACAAATTTATTCAAACCAAATATGTTTGCGAATTTGTGATTGAAGCCATTATTTGTAAGACAATCTACTACTTCAAAGCCCCTTTTGCCCAAGCGATATTCCATACAAATGTGATACACCCTACCCAACAGCAACTCACAACAACGGCAACAGCTAAAAATATCCAACTTTTTTTATCAATATCAATTCAATCCAAAGCAAACATTAGTATTATTATTATCAATTTATTTAAAGTAGGCCTACATTTTTTTATATATATACTCGTATACATACAAGACATATAAGACATATATACATATAGATACAATAGCTATAAACTAAGAGCTAAATCAAGCCTACTATCTAAGAAAGTAAGATTTGTAAGAAACAATTAAAAAATAGATAAAATGCTGAGTGATTAAATATAGATACATAAATTTACAGATTTTTACAATGCCTTTAATATTTACAATGTCTTTTTTTTCTCGGTAAATACAGAGCAGAAAATTTTATATCAACTCAAGAACCCAACCTGTGCCACGATTGGTCTGCATATTCTACAATTACATTCCTCTCCCCTCCAGGCTTTTATTTTCCTTTTGAAATTAGAGAGAGTATCTGACTGTTTTAGGTCATTGGGAAGTGCCTGCCATAACCTACACCCAAGAAACGATATTGTCTCTAAGCCATAGCGCGTAGTGCGTGCTTCTGACAAGGATAGGTTATGGCAGCCCGTTAACCCATAAGAAACCGGTTTTTCAACAAAAATGTCCTTCATAAAGCTGGGATTAAGGTTCAATTTTGTCTTAAAACGTCAGTCATTAGCAATTGTAAATTCCTTCTGTGGAATGGGACCGAATTGTCTCTCAGTAACATCGTATCAAAATCTGATCTCATATCTTTGTAAGTTATCCGCAATGCCCGTTCGTGAATATGATTACCTTCATTGTTCAGTGTTCTATCGTAGAATATCCAAACAAGAGGATAGTAGTTGAACTGGGACAGGATAAATGCCTTCATTATTCGCTTTAGTTGTTCAGTATCAAGAAAGTGAGAGATTCTAGAGAGAGCATGTAGCTTTTGGCCAGCCTTTCTGCAAATAGACCTTACTTGTTTTTTAAAGCATAGCTTTTTGTCCAGCATCACTCCAAGCAATTTTTTTCCGTGCTCTGTTTTATGCTCACCCCTCCGATATTTAAAGCAATATCATTACTTTTATCCCCAATAACCATAAGATGGTATTCGTCCTCATTCAACTTCATACAGTTGTGCGGAAACCATTCTGCAATTTTAAGGGCATCACTCTCTATCGTTTTAATGACGCTTTCAATATTGCTATCACAAGCATAGATAGTTGTATCATCTACATTGTTACATATTTGAGCATCATTCACGAACATAAACATAAATCAAAAGGTCTTGTCCATGTCGTATGGTTAATTAAATGATTTATTTTATGGTAAAATAACAGGGCCCAGCCAGCACCCAGCCAACACCCAGCCAACACCCATGCCAGCATCACTGCATACACAAAAATGAAGGGCCTACAGTCGCTGAGCTTTTCTTTTATAGTTTCTGGTATCTACTCAAGCTTCAAAACATTCTTGAATTCGTTGATTTTATCACGAATCTTCCAAATCGAAACTTATTTTCCTCGTGGAAAAGATTGCCCTGCTTTTAGTGAAACTAGTTGAAGACGCACATCAAGAACTTTCCAATCTCTCTGAGTGGACGAGGGTGAATTCATGGTCGTAGGGCATCCACTTAAGACAAAGAATCTAGACCTGCCAGAAGTGCTGAAACTATAAATAACTCTGATATTAAAGGAGTTGATAAGACGAAATCCCTCGGAATGATAGTTTATGAAAAAATTAAGTTGGGATGAACAGTTTAAGCGCACCAAAGGTAAACTGAGTGGAGGTCTTGCAGCTTTGAAAAAATTGAAAAATGTCGTTCCACAACCCGACATGTGTAATGTATATTATGCGTTAATTGAGAGTCACCTTCGTTATGCCGATTTATCTGGGGTAGTCTTTCAACAACAAAACTAGCTGCTCTCCAACGCTTTCAAGACCGGGCGTATTCAATAATAGCAAATGCAAGAATGAAAGATGGCTGGTCGGCATCCAATTTAAACGTAGAAAATCTTTACCGTTACGATAGGAATGTCATGACCGTCAAGATTATGAACAGACTAATAAATACCAACCAAGATATTTTCACTCGATCTACAACACGGGGCACTGTAAAGATATCCAGATCTCTAGATATAGGACTGAATTTGCAAAAACAGGATATCATTATGCAGCTGTCAAGTCATGGAATGACACACCTGCCGAAATTCGTGACTTACCGACACTTGATCGTTTTAAAAAGCAACTTAAAACGCATCTAAAGAGCTCGACTCTCAAACACAATTCCTTGGAAGAACAGCGATGAATTATGTTTCATGGGGCTGTAGGTTTTTATTCATAAGGATTTTATCATTTTAAATTGATGTTAAATATTTTTTTTTTTTTATATACTCCTTAAAATCAACTACATTTAACAGATAAACTAAACATAAGATAGAGTGTGCCACTCACAGTGAAAATGGACACATGGTCATCGAGTTCCCACTGTGAATAGCACTTACAATAGATAATTAATAAATAGTATAGTTTATCAACACAACATTACCACAAAAAACACTACATGACGAAGACGTAAACGAATGGGCGCTG
>REGL01002246.1:17784-29409 GCA_004194395.1 Aurelia aurita complex sp. Pacific
TTTTGTAGACAATAGATTTGGAAATCTTTCGATTTGGTTTTCGCATTCAGTTTAAAAGCCAAAATTGTGTCAAGTTGCCTTCGCATTTGGACATTGGAGGCAAAGCAGAAAGGCGTGGTAAAGATCTGGCATTTCGTAAGGTTTTGCGATTTCTTTCACCCGCCCACCCACAACCTAACCTAAAATCGTACCGTGCTCCTTTATTTCATGTCAGGGATGTCTGTCTCTGCCATGGACATTGAGTGCACTGGTTTGTGGAGAAAAAATCTAAACATTTTTCTCTAACCCCCAGCTATTTCGGTTGCTGCGGGAGTGCACATTTGACCAGTGCATTTGAAATCCCAAACTTTGACTTTGGCCCCGGTGATGAGAGAACACTGCCATTGGTATCTGGCAACTGGCAAATTTTATATTTGCGATTGTTCTCAGCTCTGAGGGGCCACGTTATTTCTTCTCTGAAGCAAGAATTAAGAGATACTTAAACACACAGAATAAGACCTTCGAAGCAAAGTATTTATTCTCCATGTGCATACGTTTCAGCCATTACTGAGATCTTTACTATGGCAAGCCACAGTGAGGTCAAATTCAAAACTTTCGCATTTCTCCAAATTTTGAAATGATTTGTAGCGACGATGATGAACTGTGTATTACAGTATTGGGAATAGGTCTGTGAAGAAATTTTTTGAAAATCTCCATGCTCCTTCTGTCGATTTATATTTTGGTGAAGAGTGGTAAAATCGTCCAAAAGCGGCCTAAAATCCAAAAAAGTGGCCTAAAATCTGACATTTCAAATTTCCCGGTTGGATGTCGGTTCCGTTTGATTGGTTTAGAGCGGATTACGTGTCAACTTTTGTCAGCCAGTAAGGATTCAGTGCCTATCTTTGTTATGTACCCCCCCCCCCGGGATGAGCCTTTGTCCCTGACAGTGACCTTGCCGCGGTGACCTGCCAAAATATGACTGGACTTGCTACAAGTCTCTTTCTTTTTTAGTCCGAATTGTCCGGAAAATGCAAAACCTGAAACATTTTCCGGACAATTCGGACTAAAAAGAGAGAGACTTATAGCAAGTCCTAAATTTGAACTGCATTTTACACAATCCGTGGCAAATCGTCCAAAAAAGGCCTAAATCTGAGATTTCGAATTTCCCGGTTGGTTTTTGGTCCCATTTGATTGGTTTAGAGCGTGTAACTTGTCAATGTTGTTTGTGTGCCAACTGTCCTGTACCTACGCAGGCTTTCCGCGCAGCAACCGCTATCAAGGAGAAATACTGACTCAGCATTCAGCATAACATGTCAACAAAGGGAAGGGAAGTAGTGATGAAGTGAAGCAGTCACCACATTTAGCTCACTGAGAAGGCCAGAACAGAGGGAACCAAACCAAATCCAAAATGTCTGCACCAAGAAGGCGAGTGATGCAAAGGAGTCTCAGTTTTAGTCCAAGGCAATCGACGAAAGAAGTAGAAGATGATCAACGTGTCAATGGAAGTGTTGGAGATACTTTATCACGACAGAGGAATCACGACGAGAAGTTCTCACCAATGGCTGATGAAACTGCAAAAGCCAAGAGCAGGAAAAGAGCATTGCACAACAAGTTGAGAAGGTAGATATAGGGCCTGGATGTTGCTAAACCAAAATGGGCCCAAAGGGAGCTTGGCCTATCTTTTATTGACCTTAGTTTATTAGAGTACCATCGCCCGACGCCCTGGTCTGACCACTTTTCAGAAAACGAAGATTTTCTGCGAGGTCAAAGAAGTTTTGGGGCAGAACTCACCTTTGATAGGTTCCTCAACTCGTGCTACATACCTCACAGTGAGATCTATTGGATTCGTTCCTTGTTGTCGTGCTGGAACCACACAAATAAGGACAGGTCTTCAAAGACTAAATTAGGCCGTAGTGCCCTTGACTGACTGCAGCAGAATGGATTATTCTAGTAGATGAGATCGGGGACAATTGTAACACGGGGCAATTGTAAACACTGACTTTCACGACTTGCAGAAAAGTGCAAACCATTTGATTTTTGCACAGAACATGCTCATTCTAACACTCTACATACGACTTGAGACCAGGGTGAATCTGACGCTGACTGTGCTCCGAAGATTTTTCTCCCAAAATATTTTGTGCGCCATGTGCTCACTTTTTCCTGCGCCAAGACCGCGCCAAGGAATCGCCTGAAACCAGTGGTCTTACGACCTACGAGGAACCAAAAATCTGATATCATAAAAACAAGAATTTCGATTTGCACCACAGTATTTCTATTGTGGAGACCAAATTTGATGGTGTAAAATATTTGTTTAGTAAAAGTAATATTTTGATACTTGAATCTTTAGTAAAACACTTGTTTAGCCATTCAAAATTCAACGAGCCTTTAAAAAATTCACTGCCTAGAGCATCCCTCACATTAGCGTCAGATTTTTAATTTTCTCTCAAGAACTATTCACAGTCATGTACCAGAAATCGTTTTATATTGGGCCTATTTAGGGGCATTCCTGAAACACTGGTATTTAACGTTCCTAGGATTCCATGGTCTGGCTTTTACTGTATGTTGCAAGGAAGCAAAGTTTATCAATATTGGCTTCATGAATAGAAGTTCTTTGACAAAACAAAGAAGGAAAGAGTTCACAGGGAACGGTAAACAAACGTCTGCACCTCCGCAATAACGTGCTGTTGTGCTGTTCCATCGCCTCTGCGCAAAAGTACTGCGCCACGGTGTCAGCCTCTATGCTTCTGCGCCAAAGTGTTGCGCCAACGTCGATCGGATCATTTCTCTGCGCCAAAATATTGCGCCAAAAAATTAACTACCTGACGCTCTGCGCCGAAGATCTTCCGAAAATAGGTGGTCAGATTCACCCTGGACTTGAGATACATGAATGTTTGTCCAAGTTTGCAACATTTTCAGGGGGAAAACATGTTTTTANAGCAAAGTTTATCAATATTGGCTTCATGAATAGAAGTTCTTTGACAAAACAAAGAAGGAAAGAGTTCACAGGGAACGGTAAACAAACGTCTGCACCTCCGCAATAACGTGCTGTTGTGCTGTTCCATCGCCTCTGCGCAAAAGTACTGCGCCACGGTGTCAGCCTCTATGCTTCTGCGCCAAAGTGTTGCGCCAACGTCGATCGGAGCATTTCTCTGCGCCAAAATATTGCGCCAAAAAATTAACTACCTGACGCTCTGCGCCGAAGATCTTCCGAAAATAGGTGGTCAGATTCACCCTGGACTTGAGATACATGAATGTTTGTCCAAGTTTGCAACATTTTCAGGGGGAAAACATGTTTTTAAGTACAAAAGTAAATACTTCCTTTCATTGTAAATTTGTGTCTGAAAGATTTTTTTCTTGAGTAAAAAATTTCATTTTCACATCACAAACATGGCATCTAGTTAGGATCGAAATTACCTTAAAATTTTTTAGCTCCACAGCTTATGTTATGAGAGGTGAAATATGTTATGTACCCCCCCCCGGGCATGTCTTGTTTCAAATTTGTTCTTTTTAAAGCCATGAATAATCTGCCACCTGGTGCTACATTTTGTGTGAGGAAAAAGCAGAGTCATGAAAATTTTTCTTTTTTTATTAATTCATATTTTTACACGATATCTCATCAGTACAAAATTAAACTACAAAAGCTACATGTTTGTCATAAATTGATAATAATGAAAAATTTAAAATTTGATATTAGCTAGGATTGGATCCAGGCTGAGATATGATCTTCCTGGGGGTCGTGTTTTAGTTAGGGTTTACTGAGCTCTTTAAATGCGTTTTTAATTTCTTTTAAACTGATAGAGCGAGGGGATTTCCCTTATTTTGATTCGTATTTCATTCCAAGCTTTAAACCCAGAAAGGTGGAAACCTTTTTTTGTACACTCAAGTTTAAACTTTGGGATGTCGAGATTTCTATTGTTTCTTGTGTTATACCTAGAAATTTCATTCCTCTGACTATACTTGTTCCAGAGGCTCTCAGGGCACTGCTTGTTCACTATTTTGTGTGTCATGATAGATCTATCAAATTAGATGATCTGATCAACGTTCAGCCCAGGGGCGGACTGGCCTGGGTGGCTAGGTGGCGATCGCCACCCGGGCCCCTTATAATTTTGAAAAGCAGGCCCCTCCTCCATAAAGAGAAATTCTCGAATTTAAGCATCAATCTATAACCATACACGTAAGCTTCGCAAGCTGATTCGAAACAATGGCTATCACGTCTAATGTCTCTGGACCCCAACCAAATGAACACCTCTTCACATTCAGTCAGGGCAACTTTTAATATTATAACTAGCGAGCCATTGGCCCAGTAGGCCCTCTTCCTGGCCCAGTAGTGAAGCAAAAATCCCCATTTTTGACCCATTAGTTTGGGCCCTTTTTGTTCAACTTATCTTACAATTTTACCCCTCTGTTGTCAAGCGCCAACAAGTCCTTCCAGTGCAGTTGATATTCATAGTTACTCAGCCTTAGATGGACCTTCCTGTTTCAGCATTCAAGACGTATTAGATAGAGACCTTTATACAATTTATAGAGGAATCAACCATGGGCCTTCCATTTTCCCAAGCTGGCAGAAGGTGTTGTGGGGCAGTTGTGTAATCCTCTGACTTTGCAGCCTGAACATTCAGGTGGACAGTGGTGTGGCCACGGGGGGTATGGGGGGCAAGCCCCCTCCCCATTTTTGCCGAAAGATGGTCCTCGAGATTCCTCTAAACTGAAAAGAAAATAGCTGGGTATAGGTTGGGTAAGAATTTTCTGATAAATGTCAAATCTTCCTTTTTAGCACTGGCAAGCATGATACTGGGAGATACATTTTCAGCCAAAGTGAAGGATCTTTCTTCAGAAATGTTCCTTGGGCTCTGATTCATAGGATAACTGTTACAAAACGATCAAGGTTTCCTTGTTGCTAAAGGCAAGCATGATATTGGGAGATGCATTCTAAGCCAAAGTAAAGGATCTTTCTTCAAAAATTTTCCTCATGCTCTGATTCATAGGATGACTGTTGCAAAACGATCAAGGTTTTCTTGTCGCTAAAGGCAAGCATAATATGGGAGATTCATTCTAAGCCAAAGTAAAGGGCGTTGCCCTAAAGATTTTTCTGGGGGCTTCACCCCCAGACTCCCTCATTCTCATCCTCCCCCCGTTCAATTTACCCTAGCCACGCCGTGTAAGGTGTTGTGCTGCATTGGTGTAATCCTCTGACTTTGCAGCCAGAACAGTCAGGGGGAGTGGGTTCGATACCCGGTAGGACCCCACCATTTGAGCATCGTGACCAGGGGTGGCCCCCCCAAACTTAAAAAATTCTGAGAAAAACCATTGTCATAGATAAAGAAACGAAAGATTTTCAAACCTTTAATTCCTGAAATAACCATGGCACAGCTACACGATAAGTCAACTAACTGCAAGCCAGCCTAACAAACTCACAAACTAAAGTACAATTCATCAAAAATATGAAAAAGCTGCGATTCTGAGTAAAGCTTTCATTCAGTGGAAATTGAACTTGACAATCATTTGTTTTATTAACTTTGTCAAGTTATCGTTGTGAGTTAGGATCCTCCAATGGCTCCAGTGAACTTAGCTGCTGATATTTATTTATGATAGATTTCGCAGATACTCGTATCTTCTGTTGTGATTCATATCACCTTTTATTATAGTACGTGAAACTTGGTTTTTTTCAAGTGACCGCACCAAATTAAGGACTGGCCACGCCCTACGGGCCCTTGCTGAGTCATATCACCACCCCGGAAAAAGTGCCAGTCCGCCCCTGGTTCAGCTGGTTCAGCCCATTATTGATCCAGGGGTCCTTTAGTCTAGCATTTTTAACTTGGATTGCAGAAGAATGTTTAGGTTTTTTCAATGCAGACAAAGCACTTGTTACTTTGGATTTGAAAGAAGGATTTGATGTGTTCCTTCCAACTTAGATTCTCGTCGACAATAACCCCTAGTGACTTAGTTTTTGTCATTCGTTTATTTCTGTGCCATCAAGTTTCAATGGAGCCAGAGGCTCAATTTTATTAATTCTAGGTGGATGGCCGATAAGCATAAACTCAGTCTTGGCACTTGGTTTATTGACCCTCATCCACTCAGAAATGTTCTGTAGCTCCTCCTTCATCATCTCGGCAAGTTCGTTAATATCTATGTTCGTTAGTAGCAATGATCATCAGTGATGATCTTAGAGATATGTAATCAATTGCTCTAACCATCTGTTACAATTGCCCCGTGTTACAATTGCCCCGTGTTACCAGGGCAATTGTAACACTTGACCATTGATTTTAAAACTTGGTCACAAAAATTGGTTCTATTTGTTGGAAACTAATGTCTATTTCATGCCAAGGGATGCAACTGCAATATCATTTACCTTCAAAAGCGCAATTAATCATTATTTAGACAATATGGCTAATTTTCCAAAAAATTTTACAATTGACCCTGGTCTCCCCTACATTAAAAACTTTTCAAGCCAGTCATCATCAGTTCAACACAGTATCATTTCATTTCCCAGACAACCGGAAAGTTTTATGATAAGTTGTAATTTCATTGAAAATGATTTCAAAATATTGTTAATTTTACTCCTGCTCTTAACTGTCTTGTCCTTGACCTTAGTCTCCAAGCACATTATGCATCAACGGCCTACAGAACAAAAGGGTTTCGATCGGTGAACACACCTGATCGGTGAACAAACAAAAGGGTTTCGATCGGTGAACACACGAGGCGGTGAACACACCTGGGCGTCATTTTGTCAATTATGTTGCTCTTCTATACTTCAGATATCTAAACTTCAACTTCGTCTTAACCAACTTCATCAACTTAATCTTCAACTGACTCACACGTGTGATGACATAAGTATATATGCGAAACCTGGGAACGAGTGTAAGAGACAATAAGGTTGACGTGACTAGCACGTGGAAGCCGGGAAGGGACTGGACCCAACAGAAGGGATGGGCTGTATTGTCTCCCAAACACTCTCACCCATTTTGATTCACAAGTGATCAAACATAATCTACAATCAACTACAATAAATTCAATCGTTGAAACAGCGACATAAGAGTATATCATCGATAAATTTGTTCATCAAAATCTTTAAAGTTCATCTCTTTGTAAAATTTCTCCGATTACTGCTGCACTGCGCTTCGATTTATTTATGCGCATGCTCTCTTGCTTCTTAGGCACTGTGTAAGCGAGGCTTGCTGTGCTGGCGCTTGCTGCAACGGTGTTTGATTGCTGACTTCTAACGGTACAAGTAATTTCAAAGGGCGACACAATACCTTGGTACCGAACTTACCATCCATGTTTGCAAGAAGGACCTTTGCTGACCTTATGCTGCCATCTATCACTGGGAACAGCTCAAGCACTTTGCCAAGCTTCCTAAAGCTTCGCTTGGTTTGCTCATCTTTTATAAGAACAACGTCTCCGTCAGGGGGTACGAAATCCCTTCGCTATCATCATGAACGTACGTGATTGGCCTGGAATTAATAATTCCTTCGATTTCCACTAAGATTGTGTTCATCTCTTTAAAATCTAGCATTGCACGACCTACCACCTTTACAATGCATCATTTGACACTTCTTACCATTCGTTCCCAGGCTCCTCCTTGCCAGGGACTTCTCTCTGTTATAAATTGCCACTTCACCCCTTGCAATGCAAGGGCTTCAAATAACCTTGGAGTTCTCAGCAACTTCCTTACCTCTTTTGCTGCAGATTTATACGTCTTTGCATTATCGCTCAACATTTTGGCTGGCAAACCTCTACGTCCTACAAATCGATGAAAAGCGCGCAAGAAGGCTTCTACCGACAATGATTCTACCAGTTCTAAATGTATAGCCCTCGCTGAAATGCAAGTGAATAAACACACATAATACTTACTTGAATCGTTTGCTTTATTGGATAGAATTAGAGGGCCAGCAAAATCAACCCCGGTATTTGGAAAGGCCGGACCTTCGTCAACTCTGCAAGGCGGTAGATCTGGACAGAAAATTGTCTTAAATGGCAAACCTTCCAGCTTTCTACAAAGAAAACAACGACGAACAAGCTTTTTGACAATCTCTCTCCCTTTTGGTAACCAATATGATTGACGCAACAGATTCAGAGTTTCTCGTGTACCGTTGTGAAATATCCTTTGATGACAATCCTGTACAACTAGTTCCGAAAAATAGTTATTTGTTGGCAATAGTATTGGCTGCTTACAACAACTTATCTTCGTCCAAAAACAAATTGAATTGCGCCACATAGAGCGGAGGTTTTGGCCTTTGTTGCTTTGTAAGGATAAGTATTCTGTTTCTTGCTTAAAAGTCTCACCTTGAATTGATCGTATCAGCATTTTTTCCGCTTCTTCAGTTTCACCTGCTGTTCGAGATTTGATGGTTTCTTGATAACAACAGATTTCAAATTTTTGATCAATCGTAGGACCCAAGCAAGCGTACGTAATAACTTTCCCTTGGTGCTAAATCGTGACATTTCAAAGAACTTGCTTAGCTGCGGTTTCGTTGCAGCACTTACCATAGCGTGTGTTACCGTTGGCTCATATTTTACCTTCTCATCCATAGCGTCTTTACTTCTGAGTTCATCGTCTGTTTTTTGACCTGGTCTGTTTTGTTACTTTGTTGTAGGGGAGACCGTAGACAATTGTAATACTTTTTGTAAAATCAGCCATAACATCTAAATATTGGTCAATAGCGTTCTTGGGGGTAGATAATATTATTCTTGCATCTGCTGGAATGAGATAGAACTAAGTCTCATTCATGCAGAACCAAATTTCGTGTCGTCGTGAAAGTTTTAAAACCAGCGGTCAAGTGTTACAATTGCCCGGTAACACGGGGCAATTGTAACACTTGGTCGGGGCTATTGTAACACATCTTTAAAATCAGTACAGAGAATCATTCACCGACTCTTTTTGTTTCTCAGCGCAGAGCATATGAATGCTAGGTAGAAGATCATTCATTACTTCAAGAAAAACAAACTCTAGCACTGTTTGCTCTAATCCACTCTTCTCTCTCTTTTTTTTATATATATATATATTCCAATAAAAAGTTACAATATATTTTTACGAGTTACACTACACTACTTACAGAACTACTCTACAATATGGGCTACCCTACACTACTTACATAATTGCCCTACAATACTACTACAACGATACCCCAAGGAGCAAAAAGCAATGTCTACCCTGAGGCCATTAACATATAGATATATAAGTAAGAAAAAGAAGAAACTACAATCCTGGCCAAAAGAAGCTGGGACACAGGCAAATTTCAGTGTCTTCATGATGTTTCCTAAAATATCGAGGAGAAAACATACGTTTAGAGTCTCTAAATCCCCCTCCTCCCCCCCCCCCTTCTTCAATGTTGAGAAGGTCGAAAGGCGTTTGATTCAAGCAACTTTGAAAGGGGGGGGAGCGGGGGGCACGTAATCAAAGACCGAATTATTGCAATTTTATGATTTGTCTCAAGTATTTTGGCCAAGATTGTAGTCAAAATATAAGACGAGAAAAATAAATGACATGAACAAAATGAACAACTACATAAAATCTACTCGTAAATTACTACTAAACGGGGAAAGATGGTGGCATGTAATGAAGTTTGGAATTATCTTAATCAAATCGACCAGTTTTATGGATATACTGCAAAGTTAATTGTAATATCTTTCTATTAACATCATTGGAAAGTTCTTTATCACCATACATTAAAAGCTTCGTAAGAACCTTATTTGAAGGATTAATATACCCAAATGGTGTCAGTAGCGAAAGGACTCCAGTGAGAAGATCACGTCGTTCCTCATCAAAAGAAGGACAATACAACAAAAAGTGTTCAGTATCCTCAACACCATCATTTGTGGGGCACATTGGATTTATCGTATCCTTAAAATTGTGCTTGAATTTTGTGAAAGTTCAGTGTCTCTTCATCTGTAGTGAGACCAGAGATTTTGAAGCTTATATATGGAAATAAGTGTGTGTTTTAGGCACAACATCTTCAGCTTTGCCATTTAAAATTAAATTTTGATTTCGAAACGGTTCATAGGGTGGTATCTTCAAATTGAATAGGCTTTTTAGTTTCAGGCGCATGAACGACAAGAAAGACAACGCAATTCATCATTTGTATCTGTTCTTGAAAATGACTATAAAACAAACTGAACAGCATTCCTAAAACCGAGGATAAAAACACAGTGTTAAGTCAACTCAACTCTGCTTTACAGTAAAGAAGCTACGAACTACTAAAAGAACATCTACTTTCTGTTAGATTCACAAAAGATCAGGCAAATATCAACATTTTGCTGCAAAGGTTCCTTAATTCTTAGGTTTCTTCGTTCTTTTCTTTCCCTTTGGGGCGTTCTCATGTGGAGGAACTTTAACTTTCTTTTTCTTCGCTTGAATTTTCTCATCAAAAAGGGACTTCTTTACCGGAGTGTCCGTCAGTATAGCAGTTTTCTTATTTTGCAGCCACGGTTTGATACTTTGCGAGCTGGGGCTTTCGGAAATGGTTTCACTTTTTCTAGAGAAAATAATGCACAGTTGAGAGCTGGAGGTTCGATCGATGGTTGCAAAATAGATAATGAATTTTGTGCGACAGTCATACCAGCTGATTTCCTTGGTTGTGGCGCACTTGAACACACATCTGTAGGTTCTGCAGACACTTCAGGACATGGACGGTCGGTAACCATCGATGGGGCAAAATGTATCTCATCAAAAATATCTCTGTAGAATGGAAAAATACCTGTGCAAGAAAAACCCGACGTTATGTTCTTTGGCGTAACAGCTAAAGTCAATGCTTGACGAACAATTCCTGGGATTTTGTAAATGCTCATTGTCTGACCAAGGTTTGTACACATCCAAGAGTCGCAAGCACTGTTGATAGCCTTCTTTAGAGGTCCATATACTCCCCTGTCTAATGGCTGCAGTTTATGCGACGTGTATGGTGGAAATGAAATTAGAACTATGCCCGACTCCTTGCAGAAATCAAGCGCATCTATCGAAAGATGTGACTCATGGTTATCCAGCAGGAGCAGTGCTGGTTTCTCTTTGCTTGGGTTAGCATGCTTTCCAAAATGCTTGAGGAAAATTAGAAAATCATCCTCTTGCATCCAACCTGATCCATTTGCAGTACCAATGCACCCTGTTGGGCCATCACGAATCATCCTTCTGAAATTTCTTCCTTGGGAAGATGAAAATTGGTGGCTCACTATTTCCCACAGCATTGATAGCAACTGCACAAGTAACCAAAGTACCCCTCTCTTGAGACGTCAGGGCTCCAACTTGCTTTTTCCCCTTTGTAGCAACAATGTGGTATGGAATTTGCACCGTAGTAACGCCAGTCTCATCTACGTTGTAAATGTTCTCCGGTTCAAGTTTGTGTCGTTCCATGACCGTAGCCAGGTTGTTGAAAAATTCATCCACCGTTGTTTTGTTAAATGCCATTGCACGAGCGAGACTTGTCGCTTGCGGTTTCCAAACAGAGAGGGATGGATTTCTTTTCAAGAATTCAGAAAACCATTCGGGTCCTGCCATGCTTTTTTCTTTCTATTTTTGAGGGAACTTCAGGTTAAATGACACTGTGCAATTGAAGGCAAGTCTTCTCACCTCTTTGAGAGAAAGTCCATAGTATAAGTCGGCAGCTCCCCCCCCCCCCCAAAACAACCCCCCCCAAAACCCAACCCCAAAAACCCACA
>REGL01002249.1:8127-19090 GCA_004194395.1 Aurelia aurita complex sp. Pacific
TGAAGGAAATAGTTAATATTTTAAGAAAACAGAAGAATATCTTTGAAGTTATCGAAAGATAGAATGGCTTTATAGATTACTGGAGGAAACAGTTAATAATTGAGAACACGGAAGAATATCTTTGACATTATCGAAAGATAAAAGGACTTTGTAAATTACTGGAAGAATAGTTAACAATTAAGAAAATGGAAGAATATCTTTCAAATTATCGAAAGATAGAATGGCTTTATAGATTACTAATGTAGAGAGTTTCAATGAATCAAGGAGGGATTTCCACGTTCTGTGCATTTAGCAATATGACAAATTTTTCATTGTTATCCTAGGTAATAAGCTGGGCAATGAGGCAATTTATCGAATTTTTGAAGAGTTAACATCGAAGCAAAGGTAAAAATTTTTAAATGGAAGAATATCTGTGATATTATCGAAAGATAAAAGGACTTTGTATTGACTCATTGCAATATAACTTGAGGGTTTTTGTCCTGAAAATCCACCAGGTATCTATAGCAGTTGCAAAACCCCAGGTTTTATTTGTTCATCTTTTCGTCAAAATTTCATTGATAATAAATCTCATCGAACAAAGCAATGAAGTGTCGTTGTTCATGTTAATGACAAATAAATCTTTGCAATATGTTATTTTTTTTACTTCTAACCATTTTATCTTTCTTTTCTTCTTTCTATCTTTCTCAAGTTAAAAGCATGGATGAAGAAAATGTAGATTTGTTTAGAGAAGTGCTCTTAGATTGCTCATCGTCACTCGAATCGCTATGTGATGTAAGTATGCTCCGTATGGTATCTTTTTATTCAAACAAATGATTCGTGGTACAAAATTTAAAGATAGCCTTAAATAACGGATTCATCATATTAAACCCATAAACGCAACAAAAACACCGAAATCAGAGAAAGAAGACTATTAACTCATGTAAAAGAAACAATAACCAAAATAAGCCTGTAACAAGAGAAAAACTGTTAAATCCTGTAAGACAAAACCGAATTAACCTTAAAACCTGAAAGGAAAGAAATAAGTTAGTAACTCACCAGTAAAGGCTGAAACGGCTGAAAGATGCTAGTTCCGTCGCACTCTCATCAGTTTGGTTCGTGCGAAGAAAAAATTCCTTCTCAAGAAAGTGATTCTGCCATTGGTACTCACTTACTGAGCAGTATGAGTGTGGTAACAACTATAGCGAGGATTGTTTCCAAATTCTGGGTAGGGCTAGGTCTGCCTTCCACCTCAAGGTTTTAGAAGCGGTGTTTATCAAACTTCGGGATCCCTCCCTCTGCCGACAGAAGGAGTTTGTTTTCACGTTGCAACTGTTCTAATTTTGCGCCAAGGCTTTGATATTTGGCGGTTGTCTTTTGGGTTTAGCCAACAAGTGGCTTATGTGCTAATAGCGTGTGATTTTCGGTTTTAGTTTGTTCGTCTGCTATAAAAGTGGCCTGTTTTATTGGTAATTTGTTCTTCGCACGAACCAAACTGATGAGAGTGCAACAAAACTAGTATTTGGTTATTTCACGTTGATCTTTTGAGCAGTTACTGGTGAGTTATCAACTTATTTCTTTCCTTTCAGGTTTAAAGGTTAATTCGGTTTTGTCTTACACAGTTTATCTCTTGTTACTGTCTTATTTTGGTTATTGTTTCTTTTACAGGAGTTGATAGTCTTCGTTCTACTGATTTCGGTGTTTTTGCTGCGCTTATGGGTTTAATATGATGAGTCCGTTATTTAAGGCTATTCTTATCTTTTTATTGTTTATTAATGATATCGCAACCATCAGGGAACAATCTACATTAAATACAGCGCGTGACGGAGGACCAAGCTTCCTAAGGTGATCCACAGACACATTTTTTCATAAGAAACTAAGGTCAGGGGCGGTAGGTACTTAGTTCTTTGTTGAGTTTTAAGACCATTTTCCGACGAAAAATGATCGAATTTATTGAAGAGCTTGGAAGATGCCTGGTTAGATTTAAATGCAATAAATAACAGAATTCACTCAGAATGAAAAAAAGTCGTTGAAACTTTATCGTTGAAAATCCAGTAATGATACTCCCTTCCGAAGTTGATGCCAAAACAAATTTACAAATAAAGTTTAAATATTTGGAGGGAAACTTGGAAATGAACTGAAAATGAATGTAAACTTTATGTCAAGTGAAGACTGGCAGAAAACAGTGCTGTTTAATATCCAAACTATTTTGAGTGATAGGGGGAAATTAAAACTGAAAATTATAAAGTTTCTTAGCTTTTAAATTCAGGTAGCGTAAGTTCTTAAGTTTCAAGCATTTGAGCCTACCATGTTTCTTATACGGCGTTTCTTACAAAACAATGAGTGCATGTCCGAACGTATCCCTTTCTATAAGAAACTAGGGTCTGCGGCCGGTAGGCAGTTCCTTAAATTTTTGGGCCACTTTGCTGACCAAAGTTTCTCACGCGTTTCTTATATGTTTAATGCCAGAAGTGTAGAGTTAATTTAGCTTCGTCAAGAGAGCTCCCAAATTACTTAGTAAGGTCTCAAAACGAGAATAACATAATTTGCATTCAAAATAATGTCCAAACAGTTGCTAACTGTAAAGTGTCAAAACATTTTGAGTGCGCTGTGAAAATGAAAGCTGCAAATTACATAAGTCTCTTAGCTTTTTAAATGCAGAAAGGGTTGTTTCTGAATTTTCGACAAATTGAGCCAACCATTTTTTATGAGCGCTTTCTTATAAGAAATGGGTGTATTATTTTCTTTTGTACTTTTCATTGCCTATTCCTGCTGGTAAGAATAAATTAGAGACTCCCTGGTCACGTTCTCTTTGTCATTGAAGTTTAAATGTGTTTATGTTTTTCAACGTGATCAATGACCAATAATTTTGATGATACATAAGAGGCCCTTTACATGAGACCCGACATGAAACTCATGGAGGCATGAGTTTCATGCCGGCACAAATTTTCATTTCGGGTGCTGGTCTGAGCTACTGTTGTGTTTACATGATGTCGGGGTGACATGAAACTTTCATTTCGGGGCGATATGAGAATTTCATGTCGCTTTTTCATGCCGGCATGAAAAGTCATGCCGGTGTACTATGCGTCTCTGCATGGCATGCGTCTCTGCATGGGCTGATGCACATATGCGTTTCGCAACAAAGCGGCTCGCTAATGGGATCAATTATCTACTGCGTCATCGATCTGATGCACTATGTGCGTCACACGAATATTGATGCGCTATTGTGCACCAGATCACTGTGAAGCACAATGCGTTTCACAGGCATGTTTTCTTCGCACACCTCGGCACAAAGGACAGGGGACAAACGACAGGAGCTCACGGACGGGGGGGCAGAGTAATTCAACNTGCTGGTAAGAATAAATTAGAGACTCCCTGGTCACGTTCTCTTTGTCATTGAAGTTTAAATGTGTTTATGTTTTTCAACGTGATCAATGACCAATAATTTTGATGATACATAAGAGGCCCTTTACATGAGACCCGACATGAAACTCATGGAGGCATGAGTTTCATGCCGGCACAAATTTTCATTTCGGGTGCTGGTCTGAGCTACTGTTGTGTTTACATGATGTCGGGGTGACATGAAACTTTCATTTCGGGGCGATATGAGAATTTCATGTCGCTTTTTCATGCCGGCATGAAAAGTCATGCCGGCAGAAATGGGATGAAATTCTCATGTGAACACAATGTTCTCCTATCGGGCGATATGAAAACCAAATCGCCTTTGCCTCGTGTTTGGAAATTTTCATGTCGGGTCTCACGGCGACATGAGTTCATGCCGGCATGAGTTTCATGTCGGGTCTCCATGTAAAGGGTCTCTAAGTTTTGTTCAGTTCAATTCAGTTTAGTTCAGTTTAGTTCATTCTAAAATTCCACTACGTACATAAAGGCCATTGAAATGATTGCAACATACAACATCAAAATATAAAGTTATGATAATTAAATGCAAACCAACAAAATAACAAATTAATAAGGGAATTTGTGCGCAGAGTATTTTTAAAGGACCAGTTCTCTCAATGGGTACAGTAATCGAGGAGAGAACACCAATGTCATAAATTTCATATTTAAATGTGACTGCTAATATTGGCTGGTTGTTTGAAGTTCCAGGACTGGTAGTTGGTGGTGAACAAATGGGTGTTACCGGAAACTCACTACTGTTGAAGCGTGTTTCTAGATTTCTCACCTGAATACATTATGGATTTCAAGCCACATTACAAAGTATTTTTCCATGTCAGAAGAATCTTACATTTATTTGGTTGCCTTGTATCATGTTGATGAGCTGAGAAAGCGTATAAAAAAACTCATGAAAACAAGATAGGGAAAACTTATCAACAGATTCATAAACGATTGTCAGCTGTTTCATTTTCAAAAAGATCCTGCAGCTTGAGAAGTCGGAGAACGAGAAAAAAGGAGCAAGGTGCACAAAGATTTTCAAAGGCTATAGCTCGTACAACTTTCTTTTGAAGGATGAATGTGAAATCCTTCAAATGGTTTGACTATTGAAATATTTTGAAATGTAGCAAGCAAGCACTAAGTCCCTCAATGCAACTTTTCTTTTCCTAGGTAAAAGAACCGAAAGAGTTGCGCTCGTGACATTATCGCAACACGGACCAAAATCTAGTGCAGCACCCATTAGTTTTCAATCGTTTTTAGAGAGTAGTTGAATGTACTATAATCAACGTCGCATTTCTTAATTTAGGCTATTTTAGCAAGAAGACGTGGGCCGATAAGACGCCAGAAGAATTCTTTTGTTCAGGGATGTAATTTACAAAGCGAAATCAACTTTAAAACTTTTGTAAATCTCCTGGGGCTTTGTTGAAGTTCTGTTATGAAATCGACAACCTGAAAATTATACTTTGGAAGGCCGCCCACCAAAAATAGAACGTCGATATGGAAAGTAAGAAATATCCATAACCAATGGAGACACGAGAACACAAACTATTTCCAAGCAGTAAGTACTCCTCTTTATGAGCAGCTATTTGAGATAAAAAGGCTGGAAAATTGGAATGCTCCAAAAACCTCTGAGCGTCCTCGTCTTTGAAGACGTCCGCGCCTTGTTACTAAAACAGCCTTTTATTTGGCATGGGACCGCTATTGTCTTTCGCTTGGCGTGGTATTTCCTCTGTAGTGTTGTATAGTGATTAGAAAGTGTAGTAGAATGCAAGCTGTAAAAACACATGTAGGTTCAAAATAGTTTTTTTGCTCGTGTAAATCGACCTTTTTTCTCTTTAAGGGATGCAGCAGACCCACGGAGCAGTGTCAGGAGATAAACGATCTGTTAAAGAACATGTCACAAGAAACTACCATTTCTGATAGTAGGTGTTGGGTAGTTCATGATTCCTGATTTGAAAGTATTTGTCATCATACACATATTGTTGATGAGAAACTCTTAATTTAGCTTTCAGACCGCTAAGAACTTAAGACACTCCAGTACTAGAAAACAACTATTTAAGCAACTATTTATTCAAGTGAGTTTTTGTTTTCACTTGGTTCGTGTTATTTTTACCGATGGAAGGTACTTGAGTTGGTAATGTCTAACAAATTAGACAAATTGGAACAAATTGGAAGCTCCAAAACATTTCGTTTTGAAATTTGCACGTAAGCATTGTGAGGATAATGAGGACTGCCCCTGTTGTGTAAGTCTGTTTGTTATGCTGGTAAAGTTCAAAGCAAGTCAATATCCTGAAAATGTATTGCCATGCGCGAGAATCTTTGAATATATTTGCTAGTCCTTGTTTGGATTGTTTGGATTGCGTTTGGATTTCATCCCACATTCTTTGCAATAACGAAGCATGGCTTCTTAACGAAACCTATATTATATCGACATAATCATAGTATATGTACATAATCCTAGTTTATGTGCACATAATATAGGTTTATGTGACATAATCCTATATTATGTCATTTTTGTGCAAATGGCGTTCCATACACTAATCGCTTTGAATTCAGGTGTCAATCAAATGCAACTGTTGCTATTGTGTTACAAAATATGCCCTTGTTGCTGTTTTATAGAAAAAATACGTGTACCTTTATTGTGAATTCACCCTATCCATCAAAATTTATCCAGGACACGTGTGAGAAACAATGTACAATGCCTGCTAAAAGTCTTGGAACACCTTTTCTATGTTTGCCTTTTTTACGACTTCCCCCTCTCCCCCTCAGAACAATGTTGTTTCAGGGTTGAGGGGTTGTTTAAACCTAATAGCTATGGTTCAAGTTGCGGATTGTCAAGAAATGGCCTAAGTGTTCCAATGACTTTTGGCAGGTATTGTACATTATAGAGATAAACGTTTGTTTACAATCCGAAAAACCCGTTTCAAAGATATGGTTATTCATTCATTCTGTTACTTTCCCGTCCTGAAAATGAGATATTAAAACAAGGATAGATTTTGTAAGACAATAGCGTGAGTTGCTTTTGATTGGCGATCGCAGACAAAGGAAATTCTCTCAACCAGCAATTCAAACAAGCAAATCTGCAAAAGCTTCTCTGAAACCCAGGTAGCTATCTCGCTTGTTGTGCATTCCAGAAATTGTTTTCTAGAGCAAATAAGAGCATCGATCAAAGAAGATAGATATATCAAAGAGGTTACTTCTAACTGAAAGATATAAAACAAAATCAGGAAACGCCCCTAGCTTTATGAATGAGATTTTCATAGAAAAAGTGCCTTCGTATGAGCTGAGGGATGGCGGAAACATATGTTTACCAAAAGTTAAAACAATGAGGTTTGGAACAGAAACTGTGCGGTTCCTCGGGCAGAAGCTCTGGAGGACACTACCTGCCGACATAAAGGAATCTGAATCTCTTTCAATGTTTAAAAGAAGAATTAAAACGTACACGGTTAGCTGTGACTGCAGACTATGCAAGCGTTATGTAGAAAACTTAGGGTATATTTAATTTCTTTTTGTATTTTTTGTTTTTAATTGTAGTTGGCCTAAATTCGCACCTTTGTGCTATTGTATATTGTAAATAGCCAACGTTAAATAAATTGAATAAAAAAAAATATCTACACATATACCTATTTATTTATTTGGTTCAAAGTCGATTGGGAGGTGATTTAATTCTCTTATTTTTTGGGTGCTGTTAAAATACGTACTGTTCAGCTTCTAAACCAAGGAAATAACATGCCCGAGGTATATGTGTTGATATATCCTTCTTCTCTGGATTTATGCTCATGCTTGCTCTTAGAAACAATTTCTGGAATGCAGAACGAGCGCGCTAGCTACCTGGGTTTCAGAGAAACTTTTGCTGCCTTGCTTGTTTTGAATTACTTGTTGAGGGAATTTCCTTTACCTGTCATGGAGCCGACTATACAAAAGTAGTACCCAGTCCCGGAGTAGGAATCCTGAAAATGGTACCCTGTTAAGCGGCACGTCCCCGTACGGCAAAACATATGAGTACCACCCCCCCCCCCCGGAGAGAGGATTAGATGTCTCAGGTATTTTATCACTGAAGTTCTTGCCAATTTCACAAACAAATTATTCATTTGTTCTGCAATAGCTAGCTAGCTAACCGTTTTTCCTTCAACCTCCAGGGATGAGATGTGAGTGGTCTTAGACTTCTTATTTAGAACTTGACTAATTGTTTCCCATGTGTTTTTAGGTCGCCATCACAGGAGGCAATCTTGTTTGTGAAAAATTCGCGCTTCAAATTCTCGTTCAGTTTATTCATTCGCTTTCGCAGCTGCCTATAAGCCTGCATTAAAAGATCCGACTTAGAACTAAAGTTTCTCAAGGACTTCAGCCTATCTCGAGATTTACATATGAGTTTATGAGATTTACATATGAGTCAACCAGGGAGAGAAATTTTCAGAAAATCTTCTGTTGCGCATCGGGGCATGCTTTTCCGGAATAATAGAAAACATATTTGACCATTGCTCTAAAATTTGGTTAATATCATCAGTGCTTGTAACTATGAAGTAGCAATAGAGGAGGTAACAAACTTCGTTCTTACAGTAGTTTATACAAAACTTGTTTCTATGAAGAACCCTACTCGCAAATGCAAGATAGAAATGCTCGCCGCATAGAAGTTGGTAGACACAAACTCTTACTACTTTTTCGGAAACTGGTCCCTAATTTTGAGAACTTAGCGTCACACGAGAAATTTACATTTATAATGTCAAATGAAAACTTTGGCCTGATTAAAGAGATTGCCACCTTCCTTAAAAGTCCTTTCGTATTACGTGAACAGTCATAAGTTGTTATTAGTAGGTAGATCAATTGTTTATTCTTTGTTCGTGTTGTTATTAAATAAGATGATGCTCTTGTATGTTGCAATCTTTTCAAATGAAATTAAATGAAATGAAATATAACTATCTTCTCCCAGTCAAGAGGAACATACATAACAGTAACCAGGCATTTGATCATAAATTTTTCTCCGGGCATTTGAGCAAGAAATCTTCTTTGACACCGGGCTACCAACTTGAAGTGATATTTCATAACGATATTCTATGTGATGACAAAGAAATTATAACGTGGCAACTTGTGATCTAAGTAGACTGATGACTTACTTGCGGCTGCTCTTTTAGTGCTGAATTTTAAAGTAAATCAACAGGGTTAAAAGCAACCTAGCTAGGGACTGGGTCCAGCTAAATATAACCTATTGTATTTGATGTTCTCGATCGATGAAAACAAAAGGAAGATTAGTGGCGCCTGCCGTTCTTTTGTGCTATGTTAAGATTATGTCGCCATATCTCCGTTAATTTCTTTGATTGGCATGTGATCAAATATCTTCTGCCAATCACTCTGCCAATCTCTCACTATTCCGAGGAAGATCAGCAAATTTTGTAAAATTCTATTTGTAAATAGATGTTTATTTCGTATACCAATAGTTCTTTTTAGCTGATAAGGTTTTTGTGTTTAAATATGATAAAATGAAATGAAGTGAAAAAATGAAATGATCAATGGAATGGGCGAAGACCTTTGGGGGATACGCGAATTTACAAAGGGAGAATGAATAACGGTGACCCTGAAATCGCAACTACGCAGAATCCACACATCTTAAACGGGGGTCAAGCTCTTTTTCAGAAAATCCTATAGACTTTCACTGATAGTATCCTGACCTGAACAAGTTAGCATATTTTGACAAAAGTGGAAACGCAGCTGCACTTGCTTATGCAGCTATCGTTTTATTGCACTGACCCCCCACCCCGGATAGGTGGGGCTGATGCGGGGTCATTCGCGTTTTTCTCTTCTAAAAGTGAGCGATGTCCTCGCCTACCAGGGCAACAAATGTGTGTGATCCTATTTTAATTCGAAAGCAGAAACTTCTATTTTCGAATTACAACTAATAAGAACTCATTATACTAAACCCATAAACGCAACAAAACACTGAAATCAGTAGGAAGAAGACTATTAACTCCTGTAAAAAAACAATAACCAAAATAAGCCTGTAACAAGAGAAAAACTGTTAAATCCTGTAAGAACAAACCGAATTAACCTTAAAACCAGAAAGGAAAGAAATAAGTTAATAACTCACCAGTAACTGCTGAAAAGATAAATATAGACACCAAATATTTGGTGTCTCCGCTCCCCGGGGCAAAATTTTTCAGTGAACAGGAGGCGAATAGCCCCGTCTATCCCGGGGTGGGGGGTCGGGGCAATAAAATGATAGCTGCATTAAGCATGTTTTCAATGAGGTGGAATTTTTCGCTCATACTCCGCTTGAACTTTTTCTGGGCATGCGCAAATCAAAAAATATTGTGCGCTTGAACTCTGCGCATGCCAAATAAAAATATTTGAGCGAAATTTGGAGTTTGAACAAAAAATCCGCCTCGTAAAAAACAGGCTTCACAAGAGCACATTGTCATTAGAGAAAACGTGTCCATGTGTGTTTCCATTACTCGGCGACAGTCTGCGACGCACCTGTACCATGATCCTTTTCAAACCCACAATATGGCGTGCAAGTATAACAACAGTGACTACTATCGTCTAATTGGCTATTCAGATCCACGTGATCATAGTTTAACAAAAGCGCGTCTAACAAGGACAAATAATCTATCAATAGAGCCGAACCGGATGTTTACATTTGCACGTGAGCTAATCAGATGTGACCATGACGTCACATAAACAAAAGAATCGACGCGACGGTAGAAAGTACCCCCCCCCCCCCACACACACACACACATTTGGCTCGTCGTGCAAGCGATTATAAGATAAATTCAGGAAAAAATTATAATTTTTAGCTCAGCACTAATATCTTTGAATTTTCCTTGCGGCTTTTTCTACAAAGAACTCATAAATTCGGAGAAAACTGATTTCGAAAAAGGCCCATCATGTTGGGGTCTTGATCCTCGCCAATGAAGCCCTTCACAAACAACATAAAGTCATATTAGTGTTTTTCTATTTGCTAAATATCATTGCAACTACATTAAAAAGCGATCGCTGGCTTTTAAACGCCATTGAACTTTTATTACCGAGGCAGTGGTCACGCCAAACTTTGCTTCTTTGATATCCGAACAACATTGGATGTTCTAAATGGGGTCTAAATGTGGGTAGAACCGTGCGAAGAGTGATCGATTCATTTTGCCTTCAAAACGTTGCCTCTGAAGTATCTTTAAAACTCTGATCTTTATTTTTTGCTGGCCAACCCTCACAAATATTCTGTCAGCTTCAAGTCTTCAAAACTATGCGGTCGGGTATGCGAAACGAAGCGTAAATACTCTCACCTGCCTACTATCGATCTCTCGAACGTTGTATTTTGAACTCGATAAATACATTGTGACAGGTATGAGGAAAGCTTCATGTTCATGTTTTGATAGCCAAGTAAGAACAAACACAATATTTCATGTTTAAGCTCATAGCCACAAACTAATTAAAGGGGCAAGATCCTGATCAACCCTCCCCCTACTTTATTTAGGGGAGTGAAGTATGTCTGAATTCGATAGTAAAATCATTTAACAGATCCAGGGGTGTAAGGGGCCAGTCATTTATAACTCTGGGTACCGGGGCGGGTTAGAATTGGTGGGGGTATGAAAACTTTTCAAAGGAA
>REGL01002250.1:16948-29703 GCA_004194395.1 Aurelia aurita complex sp. Pacific
CATACCTTCAGGTCAGTTGAATAGTTTTTGTATTATTATTGAAAAACGTTATTGGTGAAATGTGAGAAAGCATTGAAAATGCTGTTTGGATATTTTCACGTTTCATACTTCTAACGAATTGCTAGAGATCAATCGTTGAAATCATTGAAATACATTGTGCATCCATTAGAGTGGTATGGCCTATTTTATTGATACAGATTGTAGATTGTATGTCTGGGGTAGCCTTTGCCCTTTTAAATGAGCTGGGATTTAATGAAAGGGATTGTTGGGTAACCTCGTAGCGCTAGTATTTTGGGAACTTACAGCCAAGGTCATATGATTTGTTCTTAAAGGTAGTGTGTCCATGTAAGTACAGCAGCGTATACACTCTTGTCAAAATGTGCTGACACGATGCTGACGAAGAGCCCGAGGAGCGCACTGTGATTGGTAGAATTTAACTGAACACATGCAAAACTATAATTTAAATTTCACAACGAGGCTGCCTGATGTGAAACTTCGGGTTCAGCTCTGGAATCGCAGCCGCAAGTAAGTAGTCTTCTTATATTAGAGCTGGCTATCTTTTTGAAACTACGGTAAAGTGATCACATGAAATATCACGTGAAAATAGCAAAGTCGCTGTACTTACATGGACACATTACCTTCAACAATATTGAATTTTTCTTGTTTTTAGATTGATCTTGGCCGAGTGAGAGTTGTTTCTGGCGTTGCAACTCAAGGGTACAACTACAATCTTTGGACAACGCTGTATCGTCTGAGTTACAGTATGGATGGTATTGTGTGGACACAATACGTAGAGAAAGGGACTGTAAAGGTAGGTTTGATATTTGCCTTGAATATTCTAAATCATACCGTGTGTCCTTCCATTAATTATGAGTTCGTGGAATGATGCGATTCAATCAGTCTCTTAACTAGTAACTAAAGGGGCTGTATAATAGTTCTGTAAACAATTGGGAAGTACGGGACAACCCACGCACGCGACTAACGCCTTGGGTTTTTAATGGCGGCCAGTTTCATCACAACTTCTACGTAAGTTTCATTGCAGTGTTTTCTTATCTATGTCTATGAAATGTGATGGAACTTTTGATATCCATTAAAACTTTCAAATATTCGGCGTTATGAAAATAAAACAAATCCTCCAACAAAGCTTCGATTACAGAGATTGTCGCAGATACTTTGGATTACTATTCTCTGTGTAAAATCACCGTAGGCTGTGTTGTATTTAGCCTAAACACATCGGATGGTTTGACACGCAGTGCCACGCAGTGCCACGCAGAGAGAACGGGTTGTACAGCCCATTTAAAGTTTGTCTGAATTTCTGTTGCAGCTTTTCAGTGGTAATTCTGACAACAAAACAATAAGAACACATATGCTTGGCACAGACACCAAGACAATTGCAAGGTTTATTCGCTTTATACCAGTCAGATGGAATAACTACCCGAAAGATATGGCATGCATGAGAGTGGAAGTTTATGAATGTTTGCCAATAAAAGGTAAGTCAAAAAAATGCTTTGAAAATTTTAAATTCCTAACTCTTGAGAAACCAAAATTTATTTTTTCATAATTTCAATCAAATGTTTGTTTGAAGCTTGAAAATTTGGGATGCACATTATCCGAAATATTACGTAGGGCACGTATTTTTTGCAAGAAACCGCTTATAAGAAAATCAACTCTCAGATGGCCAAAAATTAAGAAACCCCTGTACTGGGAAAACAATTAAAAAGCTATTTGCTTTGATAGATGAATCCTTAACATATTCTTATTCTATTTTCACTTGTTTCCTGTATCATATTGCTCCGAAGGTCTTTGAGTACTTCGAAAATTTTGAATTCCTCACTCTTGAGAAACCGAAAATATATTTTCATATATTCAATCAAAAGTTTATTTTGATGCTTCAATATTCAGGGATACATATCATCCCACGTGTTATGTATGGTACACGTAATATTTGATAAGAAACTCATCTCTCAGATCGCCAAAGTATTAAGAAATTATAACACAGGGAAAATTTAACTTTAGGATCTATTTAATTTGATAAATGAATCCTTAGCATATGTTTACTTTTTATTCACTTTTTTCCTGTTGAGTAGTTGTCGAAACATTGCCATTATGAACAGTTATACCATACTTCTGTCTTTCTTCGCACAGCCTCAGTACCGAAAATCATTCATGGAATCAACAATATCGTCNCATCTCTCAGATCGCCAAAGTATTAAGAAATTATAACACAGGGAAAATTTAACTTTAGGATCTATTTAATTTGATAAATGAATCCTTAGCATATGTTTACTTTTTATTCACTTTTTTCCTGTTGAGTAGTTGTCGAAACATTGCCATTATGAACAGTTATACCATACTTCTGTCTTTCTTCGCACAGCCTCAGTACCGAAAATCATTCATGGAATCAACAATATCGTCGTAAATCGAGGCAAATCCTTCAACCTCACTTGCGAGTTTTCTGGCCAACCTCGAATGGAAGTCACTTGGCAGAAGAACGGTAATCCCTTATCAACGACAGACACAGTCAGCATCAGCAACATGGATTCTAACACTATTTACAAAACATCGTTGAATTTCAAGACGATTAATATGGGTGAAAATGGGAATACGTATTCATGCACTGCGAATTATCCTGGTGTCAATGTGAGGGCTGTTTCCACTGCATTAATCAAAGTTGATGGTATGTCAACTTTAAAATTTATTCTGCAATTTTCTGTTGTTTGCATCCTCCTCCTTTGAGACATGTTTCCTTTACAAGGAGAATTCCAAGGATTTACTCTAAAATCTGCACTTTTAAGCAGCCCCTTTTCTATAGTTTTCTCTTCGATACTTTGAGAACACTTCTCTGGACATTCATTTGGATGTTTATGTTTTCTAACTGCGTGCTCGCTCTTCCTCGTGTTGTTTCTTTTCATATGTTACTCCAGCAAATATTCTTCCCTACCAAGCTTATAAATATTCTAATGTTTCAAGTATTCGGACTTTGGAATGTTTGTTTAAGTTTATCTCGATGCTTTCAAAAATACAAACTTATACCCCATTTATTCCCTATTCACACTGGCAAGTGAAACCAGCTTAAACCAAACCAGGTTGTCGAATGGGACCTTCTGATTGGTCAGTCCAGCAAATCGAATCAAGTTGATTGGTTGATATTTAACCTGGTTTAGATAAAGCTGGTTTAAACCGGTCAGTGTGAATAGAGTATTACACTTGCAAGTTAAACCAGGTTAAACTAAACCGGATTATCTAAAAGAGCTTTCTGATTGCTCAATCCAACAAATCCAATGCATTTGATTAGTTGAATTTAACCTCGTTTAGGTAAAGCTGGTTTATTTATTTAATAAAATGCGTTAACGCAACCAAATAAAGAAGGAGTGATACCTACCCATCATGAAACCATGAAACACCGTCGGCTATAGGTCCGTAGGTTGTAAACGAGAGGATGTAGGGATGTTGTATTTGGTATTTGGGGATCATGCTACATTTGGTGGGGGTGCCATACGTGTGTGGAGGCAGTCGAACGGCATGTTTTAAGGCACTCTGTAGATGTAATGTGTCAATAGTACTTTAAGTATGATGAATCTTTCCTGCAGCTGTCAAAGCATTGATTCTATTTCTAGGTTCAATTCCAACTCTGAAGATCTTAAAAGTCGGTGAAGACTATGTTTATGTATCTCTTGGCGTTACCGGATCGATCAAATCGGATATCGTAGCCTATGAAGTCACATTGGTCGATTTTACCACCTCAGAAAAGATACAAGAAAAGTATGGTTTTATTAATGCAACACTTGGTATGAAGCAAATCAAGAATTTGAAACCATTCACCAAGTACAACATCAATGTTGGTTTTAATTACATGGATAAAACTAGAGGAGCAGCGATTCCAAATCAACAATTTAGAACAAGAGAATGCAGTAAGTTTTTATTTACTTGTTAATTTTACGTATTGAAAAATGTTAGGATGATATTTTCTTACTGGCTCTAAGGAATATCCTTCACTTTGAAAATTCATATCTACAAAAGCGTTTTGATCCTACGACCTATGAAGCAGTTCTACCTGATTCAAAACAATTGAGGCGATTATTCCTTGAAGGTAAACAAGTTTCTGAAAAACAGCTATGTTTCATAGCTGTTCAAAGAAACATTTGATGAATGCAGAAACAATTGTTTGATAGCGATGATTTTTTCGAGAAACGGACTTTTTTCAGTTGTATGACAGGTTTCTTGAAGTTACCTGTCCGTTGCTATTATGCTCGAAACAAGGGAAAAGACCTTTGGCAAAGGCATCTGGAATATTGTTGAATAATTAGAAGAGACAGTATGGCCTTAGAACTACAATCGTGGCCAAAAGTTATTGGACGATTGATCAAAACCGAGACTCTTCGAATATCAAGCCCCCCTCCCCCCCTACAAGTCAATGTTGTTGGAACAGATTGACAGTAAAATCAGTTCATAAACCATTTGCTATGGAAAAATACAACATTGACTTTGGGGTGAGGGGATTTGCCACCAAGAGAGGGCTAGAACTCTGAAGAGATAGCGATGAGGCATTCTTTGACAACTGTCCATTAACCTTTTTGGCCACCACCTTTTTGGCCACCATTGCATATTCGTATAGGGTTCAAGATTAATCGAAGCATGATTAAACTCTCGACTGATGCTAAAATATCATTTCACAGGACCACAAAGAGCTCCATCAAATTTAGCAATAAAGAAGATGACATCTAAAGACATGGAAATTGATTGGGAGAAACCAGTAAACGATCCATGCATAGTCCCTGTTATTGGTTATGATGTGCGTATTGTGAGACNTGAAGGTACCTGTCCGTTGCTATTATGCTCGGAGCAAGGCAAAAGATATTTGGGCAAAGGCATCTGGAATATTGTTGAAAAATTAGAAACGACAGTATGGCCTTAGAACTACTATCGTGGCCAAAAGTTATTGGACGATTGATCAAAGCCGAGACTCTTCGAAAATCAAGCCCCCTTTCCACCCAAGTCAATATTGTTGGAACAGATTAACAGTAGAATCAGTTCATAAACCATTTGCTATGGAAAAATACAACATTGACTTCGGGGTGATGGGTTTTGCAACCAAGAGAGGGCTAGAACTCTAAAGAGATAGCGATGAGGCATTCTTTGACAACTGTCCACTAACCTTTTTGGCCACCACCTTTTTGGCCACCATTGCATATTCATATAGTGTTCAAGATTAATCGAAGCATGATTAAACTCTCGACTGATGCTAAAATATCATTTCACAGGACCACAAAGAGCTCCATCAAATTTAGCAATAAAGAAGATGACATCTAAAGACATGGAAATTGATTGGGAGAAACCAGTAAACGATCCATGCATAGTCCCTGTTATTGGTTATGATGTGCGTATTGTGAGACATGACATCTTACTGGATGAATATTTCACAAAAATCAATGCAACGACAACAACCAAATTCTTCTTAAACATTATAAAGCCAAGAAGTGCATACAACGTCACTGTTAGAGCCAAGACCGTTGCGGGGCCAGGACCGTATACTATGTCATCGATTGCGTTTGCTCCTTCGGAAAGTAAGTGAAGTGCTTCTTGTTTATATTTCTAGTCAAGCTTACTAGTTAAAGCTACAACATCACTGGTAAACGACCCCCAAAAATTTTTACAGTAAGGCTTGCTGTGCAAAATGCAATGGTGCCAAGTGACTAATTAGCAACATTTTTAATAGCGAAAAAGCAAAATCTACAAACAAACAGACCGTTTGTCATCGAAACTGTTGATTCCAAAGTTAGCATGATGAAGCGATTTTACTCATTGCCAAACTCCTATTTCGTAAAATTTGGTATCAATGATCAAATGCAATAATCTAATCGTGCAACTTACACATATTGGAAAGAGGTTGAAGTAGGGGCAGTTTCCTCTGTTCCCCTGCTGTAGAAGAGTTAAAGAAATGTAAATGAATTTATTCTTTAAATTTCAAGAAGAAAATGCCCCTTTTTGCACCTCGTGAATTTGACAATCAAGCATATTATACAGATTAATGTATCAAATCCAAACGAGAAATTTTATCTTGCTTCTTATTCCTGACAGTTATTGTGAAAACGACAACAAGAGCTCCGACCACCGAAGTGACAACAGCAACAACAACAAGAACAACAACATTTACAACGAAGAAGACAGTTCCCACAACAACACTCCCAGTAACTAAAGAACCGAAGGTCGAGATATCTAAAGAACTCGTGAAAATCAAGGAGGTACTTGTCAGAATTTTTACCTTGTAAATTTTATGTTATGATCTTGAAGTTTTATATGTTTCTTTATGAATAAGATCGATCGTATTTCAGGATTATTTGTTCGGAAATCGTCATGAACCACTCCTTAATTGTTGCAAATGTGAGTATCATTTTCCAGGAAATCTGCTGGATTTAAAAAATGTTAGCGGTTTTTATGACGTGGATAAAAAGACTGTTGGTTGTCCGTCGGTTTGCTCAGACAGAGTGTGTGTGGACATTGTCTAATTTAGGGCTGCCCATGACTCCTTGCAATAGATTTGATAAGTCACTGGCAGCTTTTCCAGGTTCATTCAAATGCACGAAGCTTCGATAAACCTTTTGTCGTGAAGAAAACGAAATTCGAAACAGTGATTCTGATATAAAGTTTGATTTAGACTTTGAATAATGAAGACTTTCCAGATTGAACTGCTCGTTCTTAACCTAACATTGGTAAAATAAAGGGTCTATTTCACAAGTTCAAGACTGCCCCTTAAAAATACAAAATTCGATGCACTGATTAGACTTATAACGTTTCGTCCCTTGTTTCCCTGCGTTCTTTAAGTTGCTGATAACACTTGCTCAATAGGGACTCATACTATTTGGGCCCCCCTTTTCAAAATGGCCTAAACCAGCGGGAGTTCTCGCACACTCAACAAAATCGCTTCAAAGTCTGGTTTAAAGAGCTTCAACATTGAAAAGCAAACTTTTAGTACAAAGAATAATGTTTTCCTGACCTACTAATCGCAAAATACATACCTTTCAAGGAGTAATCTTCCTCTGTAGAAACAAAGTAGATCCATCGCAGCTACGAGAACTCTAGGCCGTATCAACCATTTTTTGTATGCAACNTCAGTGTTTGTCTATGATCAGTTTTATTGTAATGTTCAGGTTCAGGTTTAGGTTTATTGATGTTAAGGTTTGGGTTTTGTTTAGGTTAAGATTTATAGATGTTACGGTTTATTGTTCATATATTTTTATTCTTTCTTGCATATAAGTCTATTTTTAATGAAAACTGAAAGTGAAACTGATCCAGCTTTGAAACTTTTATGGTAGGAATCATATTTCCTAGGAATCAACAATTGATTTTCGGCTAAGTTTGACTATTTCAACATTCGGTTGTGTGATTCTAGATCACCAATCAAAGGTTTATTGGCGGTCTTGCAATTAGAATACTGTTGTATTTCCTCGTAGTTTGAGTTGAACCAATACTTTAGCTCATAACATGTCAATTTTGTAGGTTGGAGAAGCACTCGTGAAGACTGTCAGCAATGTTTTGAATGCCAATGCATCTGTCTTGGAAGAAAGCTACAGAGAGAACAAAACTGGAATTAGGTAGGCAAATAAATGAAACCAATCTAGAGAATTAGTATAGAAGATTATAGATCATTTGATTCAACTCTTTCTCTTCATTATTAGCGAAGATCTTCGGTTTAAAATGTGGGTTGTATTAACTCTCCTTTTAGCAGTCTTTGTGGCAATCATAAATCGTCTCGTTCTTTTTACTTTTGTTGGATTCGCCGTTATATTCATCGACCTTTTTTCTCTCATTGTTATTTTTGCATAGTACTCTTGCGTTGGCAGTAGTCATCCCGTTTGCTCCCCACAGAATCGTTCCTGTATTTTGTCTAGTTATATAGTCATTAGAAAATATAATAGGATGTAACTTGTGTTGTAAATTTGTATCTGGATGAAAAAATATCTTCATCTTCATAAAGTCGGTTTGCGTACCCCCATTAAGAACTTGTCCTAACCCCTATTCAAAACATTTTAAAACCTTCAGCCAGGGCATGAAAACCCACCCAACCATGCGACCGGGTGGTCGCAGGAAATTTTCCATTAATACTGTCCTGCAAGAAATTTCCAAACTATATCCCCTTTCGTGTATCATAATTTGTTTCCCCATTTGTTTGTACAAATTAAAAACATAAATAAAGTCAAACAAATGTAGATTGTATGTCATGTATCCGAATAATAAGCAGCTCTACATCCCAGTGCTTACAAGATGATGTTTCAAAAGGTGATACGTGACACGTGCTGGTTGGAGCCAGTTTCTGATGGTGACAAACCAGATTTTTCTTGCAGGAAATTTAAGCATGATTTTTGTTTGGTTGCAAGAAGGAAAATATTTTTTCATGCCCTGCCTTCAGCCTTGCATGACGTTTATCTATTAGCTTCTCAACCCAAGCACTTACAGGCCATGGGCTGTCCAGTGCGAAAATGCTTTAAAACAAGTTCATCGGACGCAACTTGAAGACAACTTTTGACAACATGAAATCAAAGAACATACCTTTCTTTCTAATTACTTCCAATTCTATCATAGATATGTGAAGATTCTTGAAAGCTGGCTTGAAAAAGTTAATGTAAAGGACGCAGATGTTTCCGAATCATCCCAAAATATCATCGTGAAAAAGATCAAAATTGTACGAAATAAAATCAAACAAGACATCGTATTTGAAGAGAAAGATGGTACATCAGTGATTATTCCGATAGAAGCGATTATGAAGCCTAATGGAACAAACAAGAGCGATGAAAGCATTTACTTTGTTTACTACAAAAGAAACAGCTTCTTCACAAGGAAAACAGTGGTATCAGTTACTTGTGTTGACGGATTTACTCTTGAAGAGAAAAAGGTTTACACACCAGTCCTAGCGTCAAGTATTGTTGGACAGGATGTAAGGAACCTTAGCAAACCGATTACTCTGCGATTTAAAGAGAAACCGGGAAGAAATGTAAGTAATGCATTTTTCTATCCATATAAGATATTACTATACGGACTACCTTNTCTTCACAAGGAAAACAGTGGTATCAGTTACTTGTGTTGACGGATTTACTCTTGAAGAGAAAAAGGTTTACACACCAGTCCTAGCGTCAAGTATTGTTGGACAGGATGTAAGGAACCTTAGCAAACCGATTACTCTGCGATTTAAAGAGAAACCGGGAAGAAATGTAAGTAATGCATTTTTCTATCCATATAAGATATTACTATACGGACTACCTTCTACTATACTTTCTTATTACTATACAACATTACAGGTACGACTCCATGAGGAGCAAAGGGCAAAGACAGTCCCATTGCCATTCCCTAAAGACATGCAACTAGAATAACAATAACTAAATGCTTCACATGTATATATGATTAATATTACAATGAATACAGATACTGAGGATAAAAATTACAGATACAGGATGATACATACTACGTTGCATGAGAGAAGAAACTGGGTATTTTAGTTTTTAATTCATTTGCGCATTACTAAGTCGAGTCTAGAGGAATCAACTCGTTTTAATTGAAAAAAGTGTCAATTGAGTTTGAATACCAGCCTGTAGCAACGAACGTAGACGCCAACAAATGAGAGTCAATAACTTTTTGAAGGAACCAAGTGATCTTATAAATTTCATATCCCTAGTTCGATACAATAGGTTGCTTTCCTTTCCAATTTGTTTTTAATTTGATTAATATACATATATATTTATTTCTATTTCAGTATATCGAGAAGACTGCATGTGTATACTGGGACTTCCATGCACGAGGTAATGATAATTCTGATAATATTCATTTACTAAAGGCCAGTTTCCAGTCAATTTCTGAGCGGGCAGATCATTACACAATCAAAAGTCTTTCAGCCCTAATTTTCTTTTTAATTAAAAAGCTACATTTTTTTTGCAAGCAAAAGAATCTTCGCCCAATCGGACAATAGACCTTTTAGCTATCCTGAATAGAATCAGAATCGAACGATATTTTGCTACATTTTGTAGAATTTTCGAATGTGCACAATAGTGATAGAAGCCCTAACGGCACTTGATCGAACCTCACGTGTAATAATGTATAGAAATAACGCTCGATCCAGGCTCTTTTGTAGAATTGCTAAAAGGTCTATTCCACTGACTAGAAACTGGCCTTTAAGCTCATTAATATCAGTCTCTAGCCCGTTTCTTCATTTCTTGTCCCGATCCTAAAGCCAGCCATCTGGAATATTGCTTTGACTTGTATATCAATCGGGCAAACTGAATTGCATCATGAAAGCCTTCTTAAGTTGTTGTAGTTGCGCTCATTTCCAAAGTCGGAGATATAACCTGTTGTCTCATGAAATGACTATCACATCATCCATTTTGAGCTCCGAGCAACCAGTGAGTTTGTAATTTCGTCTTTACTTCAGGTGGACGTGGTGATTGGTCAACCAGTGGATGCAAGTTGAAAGAAGTTGTCAATAAAACCATTGTTTGTCAATGTGATCACATGACTAATTTTGCTGCCATGATGGTACGTGGAGAATTTTGAATTCTCTTTTCCCTGAAAAATTCTAAGTAATAGCTGATAGGCAGTTACGTTAAATTGCATTTCTATAGAGTTGCAGCAGTCTAAAGTCTGTCTCCTATTATCTTTCACGTGAAAATATCCCTAATAAAACGTTTGAAGGGTTTATATGATTAATTTTGCGTTATCCCAAATCTCATGGGACATCTAACTTGAGACAAATTTTGGTATTTGTTTATTCAAAAGTTATGCTGTTAAATGAAGACTAGAGAAGTTGAATTTTCATGAAGCTAATATCCAACATTAGACCAAAGCAACTGGTAGTATTTGGTAGACCTAATCAAATGGTAATATTTGGTGACATTTAATTCAATTTCTCTCTGCAGAGCTCTGGAATTTTAACAACTTTAGGGAATTATTTTCGTTGCCTAAATTAACTTATAGACTTTTGCTAAGATAACCATATTTAGATGCAATAAACACCCGCGTATAACAACCTAAACTTTTGCAAGTCAGCCTGGGTTCCTATAAAATGAATACAGTTGATTGGTTCTTAAAAAACGGTTGACTAATTTAACGATTTCAGCCTGTATATTCTTATACCACTAGCTTCTTATAGGCGGGCGTTTACTTAATTTTATAGGTGTGTGTATGCATCATATTGTATCATATATAAAGATATAGATATCGTGTATTATTAGATTAATTAGAACTTGATATATTAATTAGAATCATTTTACTTTGTACTTAATGATAATTTTTGTTTTTGTTTTAGAAGGCACAAATTAGCTGTAATTTAGCTACAATTTTTATAACATCTACTATAAAGAAATCAATCATTATAATGATTAAAGGCAGTGTGTCCATGTAAATACAGCCGCGTATATACTCTGTCAAAATATGTTGTCACGATTCTGATGAAGAGGCCCCAACAGCGCATTGTGATTGGTAGAACTTAACTAATCACATGCAAAACTAGAATTTTATTTTCATAACGAGGCTGCCTTCCTCTGAGACTTTGGGTTCAGCTATGGAAGCGCAACCGCAAGTAAGTCATCAGTCTGCTTATATTAGAGTAAGCTACCTTTTGATTTTCATGGGGAGATGATCACATTAAATGTCACGTGAAAATAGCAGAATCGCTGTACTTACATGGACACACGGGATAGTATGCAAAGTTCAGTCTGCTCCGAGAAGATCACTTCGCTGAAAATGCACTAATGTTGCGCTATTTTCATGATGAAGGTTTTATTGTGGTGTGTTCTTTTTCACAGGACGTATATGCTCACACAAGCAAATCATGTGGAAAACACGGAAGAGCCTTGTCATATATCAGTGTTGTTGGTTGTTTCTTATCACTGATTGGTTTATTCTTGACGATGCTCACTTATGCCATATTCAGGTAAACCGTCTGCAACCTTTTCATAGCTTTATCTATCCGCATACTCTTGCATGAATCCTAGAGATCACCTGGAAGGGAATCTAAGCATGTATAAGACTTTGACAAAAATAACCTTACAAAAACAATAAGCCGTGACACGTGCCGCACCATATTTGGGTAACTGATCTGCGTCAACAGGAAATTCTTAGATCTGATAGGCTAGGATTTGACCGCACGTGGCTTGAGCCACTTTATATGCTTACATTCCCTTTAAGAACTGTGCCGATTGCGTTTCTTAAAGTAAAGAGATATTTCCCCTGGATAGAGGCTGGTTTTTAGTCTGTAGAATTTTCTTAGCAGCTTGCGAGAGAAAATGTCGCTTTGAATTTGAATAGGAAATTACCACTAGACAACCTTTTATTGTGCAAAATTCCGTCCGCTCGGTAAATTCCACTGACTGGAAATTAGCCTTACGTTCTATTTGAAGAATGGACCTTTTAGCCCAGCAATCTTTAGCACATGGTTTCAATGTGTATCCTTTGTATAATGTTTCATTTGTGCCATTTCCTCAAAAAGTGTTCAAAGTTTCTTGGAATACAAAACAAAAGGATTTCTGAAAATATTCCAGAGATTTCTTGAGACAACAAAAGAATTTCTTTAATGTGTACCTATGCAAGATTTTTAGGGAGTACTTTCCTCCTGGATTTGTCGTCTGCTGCTTCTGAAAAGACATGAAGGTTACACTGTACCTGAAGATAGTTATGCCTAAACGTTTACAGCGGTATACTCATCCAAAATGAATCTAATCCAAACAGATATAGAAACTAAAAACTGAAAGTACGAAATTTCAACTGTACTA
>REGL01002250.1:30692-45527 GCA_004194395.1 Aurelia aurita complex sp. Pacific
GTATTTGAAGAGAAAGATGGTACATCAGTGATTATTCCGATAGAAGCGATTATGAAGCCTAATGGAACAAACAAGAGCGATGAAAGCATTTACTTTGTTTACTACAAAAGAAACAGCTTCTTCACAAGGAAAACAGTGGTATCAGTTACTTGTGTTGACGGATTTACTCTTGAAGAGAAAAAGGTTTACACACCAGTCCTAGCGTCAAGTATTGTTGGACAGGATGTAAGGAACCTTAGCAAACCGATTACTCTGCGATTTAAAGAGAAACCGGGAAGAAATGTAAGTAATGCATTTTTCTATCCATATAAGATATTACTATACGGACTACCTTCTACTATACTTTCTTATTACTATACAACATTACAGGTACGACTCCATGAGGAGCAAAGGGCAAAGACAGTCCCATGGCCATTCCCTAAAGACATGCAACTAGAATAACAATAACTAAATGCTTCACATGTATATATGATTAATATTACAATGAATACAGATACTGAGGATAAAAATTACAGATACAGGATGATACATACTACGTTGCATGAGAGAAGAAACTTGGTATTTTAGTTTTTAATTCATTTGCGCATTACTAAGTCGAGTCTAGAGGAATCATCTCGTTTTAATTGAAAAAAGTGTCAATTGAGTTTGAATACCAGCCTGTAGCAACGAACGTAGACGCCAACAAATGAGAGTCGAGAACTTTTTGAAGGAACCAAGTGATCTTATAAATTCCATATCCCTAGTTCGATACAATAGGTTGCTTTTCTTTCCAATTTGTTTTTAATTTGATTAATATATATGTATATTTATTTCTATCTCAGTATATCGAGAAGACTGCATGTGTATACTGGGACTTCCATGCACGAGGTAATGATATTTCTGATAATATTTAAAATACTAAAGGCCAGTTTCCAGTCAATTTCTGATCGGACAGATCTTTACACAATCAAAAGTCATTCAGCCCTAATTTTCGATTCAATTAATAAGCTACATTTTCTTTTGAAAACAACAGAATCTTCGCCCAATCGGACAACAGACCTTTTAGCTAAATTCTGAATAGAATAAGAATCGAACGATATTTTGCTGCATTTTGTAGAATTTTCTAATGTGCATAATAGTGAGAGAAGCCCTAATGGCACTCGATCGAACATCACGTGTAATAATGTATAGAAATAACGCTCGATCCAGGCTCTTTTATAGAATTGCTAAAAGGTCTATTCCACTGACTGGAAACTGGCCTTTAAGCTCATTAATATCAGTCTCTAGCCCATTTGTGCATTTCTTGTCCCGATCCTAAAACCAGCCATCTGGAATATTGCTTTGACTTGGTATATCAATCGGGCAAACTGAATTGCATCTTGAAAGCCTTTTTTTTATTCAATATAAAATTTTTACAAACAAACTACTTTACGCACTACGTCCGAGCTACTTTACTACACTACAAGGGCGATACCATTGAGTGCAAGAGACCATGACAACTCCGCAGTCATTAACATAGAGAACGTGTAACTAAACTAAAATTAAATGTACAGCTACGAAAAATACACATGAACAATTTCTACTGATAAATACTAAGGTTCGTTTCACATTGTATGTCGAGTGGTCGAGCTAACTTTGGGCAATCAGGTCTTATTCACAAGAATGGGTGAACTGGAGATTCAATTTTCAAATTAGAAAGGATTTGTGCCCAATGAGTCTTACATACAATGTGAAACAAACTTACAGCAAAAAGAAAGAGAAGCAAAGGGACTTGGGGGCTATGAAATGTAAACAAATGCTGTGAATTTCCTTCTTAAGATGAAAGCCTTCTTAAGCTGTTGTAGTTGTGCTCATTTCCAAAGTCGGAGATATAACCTGTTGTCTCATGAATCCATTCTGAGCTCCGAACAACCAGAGAGTTTGTAATTTCATCTTTACTTCAGGTGGACGTGGTGATTGGTCAACCAGTGGATGCAAGTTGAAAGAAGTTGTCAATAAAACCATTGTTTGTCAATGTGATCACATGACTAATTTTGCTGCCATGATGGTAAGTGGAAAATTTTGAATTCTCTTTTCCCTGAAAATTCTAAGCATGAAGAAGAGCTGATAAGTAGTTACACGAAATTTCATGTCAATAGACTTGCAGCAGTCTAAAGTCTTTCTCCTATTGTCTTTCACGTGAAAGTGTCCCCCAATAAAAACAATTGAAGGGTAATTTAGCTACAATTTTTAATGCCTGTACTATAAAGAAATTAATAATTAAAGGCAATGCTTCCATGTAAGTACAGCCGCGTATACACTCCGTCAAAATATGCTGACACGATGCTGATGAAGAGCCCCCAAGAGCTCACTGTGATTGGTAGAACTTAACTAATCACATGCAAAACTAGAATTTGAATTTCATATCGAGGCTGCCCTGCTGTGAGACTTCGGGTTCAGCTCTGGAAGTGCAACCGCAAGTAAGTCATCAGTCTGCTTATATTAGAGCTGGCTACCTTTTGACTTACATGGTAGAGTGATCACATTAACTGTCACGTGAAAATAGCAAAATCGCTGTACTTACATGGACACACAGGAAGGTATGCAAAGTTCTGTTTTCTCCGAGAAAATCACTTCGCTGAAAATGCACTGATGTTGCGCTATTTTCCTGATGACGGTTTTTTTGAGATGTTTTCTTTTTCACAGGATGTATATGCTCACACAAGCAAATCATGTGGAAAACATGGAAGAGCCTTGTCATATATCAGTGTTGTTGGTTGTTTCTTATCACTGATTGGTTTATTCTTGACGATGCTCACTTATGCCATATTCAGGTAAACCGTCTGCAACCTTTTGACAACCTCATCTATCCGCATACTCTTGCATGAATCCTAGAGATCACCTTAAAGGGAATCTAAGCATTTATAAGACTTTGACAAAAATAGCCTTACAAAAACAATAAGCCGTGACATGCGCCGCACCATATTTGGGTAACTGATCTGCATCAACAGGAAATTCTGAGATCTGATAGGCTAGGATTTGACCGCACGTGGCTTGAGCCACTTTATATGCTTACATTCCCTTTAAGAACTCTGCTGATTGCGTTTCTTAAAGTAAAGAGATATTGCCCCTGGATAGAGGCTGGTTTCTAGTCTGTAGAATTTTCTTAGCAGCTTGCGAGAGAAAATGTCGCTTTGAATTTGAATAGGAAATTACCACTAAACAACCTTTTATTGTGCAAAATTCCGTCCGCTCGGTAAATTCCACTGACTGGAAATTAGCCTTACGTTCTATTTGAAGAATGGACCTTTTAGCTCAGCAATCTTTATCACATGGTTTCAATGTGTATCCTTTGTATAATTGTTTCATTTGTGCCATTTTCCCAAAAAGCGTTCAAAGTTTCTTGGAATACAAAACAAAAGGATTTCTGAAAAGATTCCAGAGATTTCTCGAGAAAACAAAAGTATTCTTTAATGTGTACCTATGCAAGATTTTTAGGGAGTACTTTCCTCCTCGATTTGTTGTCTACTGCTTCTGAAAAGACAAAAATGTTACACTGTACCTGAAGATAGTTATGACTAAACGTTTACAGTGGTATGCTCATCCAAAATGAATCTAATCCAAACAGATATAGAAACTAAAAACTGAAAGTACGAAATTTCAACTGTACTAAGGGTATGTTCTCGTGCTCTTTGATTAAGCAGGTGCAGGATATTGTGTTTGGAATGTTTCAAATCTTCTTGTTTCAGGAGACTTCGCCAAGAAATAGCAGCTCGAATCATGTTGCAGCTTTGTTTTGCATTATTTGTCGTTGTTGTCCTGTTCCTGACTGGCCTAGAACGAACCAATCAACCAAATGTCTGCGTTGCTATTGGAATCGCTATTCATTATTTCACGCTTGTTGCTTTCATGTGGATGTTTATGGAAGCTGTGTTCATGTATCATGCCTTTGTTATTGTGTGGCCACCAAGAGAAGATAATGATGTTCTGAAGTGCTCATTGGCTGCTTGGGGTAAGAATTTTGCATTTGTAAGGCAGCCTTGAAGTTGTTCTGCTAGTAGAATAACAATTACCCGTAAGTCAGCATAAAAAATTCACGAACATATATACCTTACAGCTCAACTTATTTTTTTGCAAGACCATAAAACCTCCTGCGGCAAACTATGGCTTTGAAAAGTTGTAGTATATCATTATACTGAAAATGGCAGCAAGGAACTTTTTTAGCAAGATGACTGTGTTCTTTTATCGAATCCTTGTAGAGTCGCTGACATATTTATAAGCATAACGCAATGCATCTTGGTGAAACTTTTCTCGCCGCCATCCTTGGCATGATCGTCTATTAATGTTGCGGTGTTTCTGTCTACAAATTTAGTAAAGTTTGTCCGGTCTTTTGGTTTTCAAATCAATTTGAATGAATTCGTTTTCAGAGTTTTCGAAAACTAATATCTTAGGAAACTCGCTTCTAGCTGTAACAACTGAGAATGAAAAATTGCAAAAAATCCCAGTATCTAATTCAGGCTTTCTGCTATCGATTAAGTCACAAATCTTCAAAATCGGTCTGGTGTACGATTTATTGTGGCCTGCCAAACGTGCATAGTTTATTTTGGCGCACCCGGTAGTCCACATATTCTGTCCTCAAATTGCCTGCTCGCTTGCCGATGCTCTAACGAATTTTTGAATTGTCAAAGGAAATGAACGGAATCAAAAGTAGAATATGCTATTAGCCTGGAATTTGCATGATGACAGAATGAACCGTTCTTCACAGGTATTAGAACAATATGACCATATATGGCACATGACCTTTTTTTGTTCTTTAAGCTAGATTGCTATGTCGTCGTTCATTTTCCTTTTAACTTTTTGCTATCTTTAGACCCTTGCATAAATTTCTGATTCCCTTTTTCAACTTTTGCTACGCTTTGATTCTCTATGGTCCCTTTCATGATGTTTTGACTTTCCTTTCCAGGTATTCCAGGAGTTATTGTAACCGGTATTGCTGCAATTGATCTTGGATATTACCATGGCAATCATTAGTAAGTACCATATTACTTGCCTCTCACTAAAAATCAACATTAGAGGTAATGGGTCCATGTAAGTACAGCAACTTTGCTATTTTCACGTAATATTTCATGTGATCACTTTACCATAGAATTCAAAACGTAACTTGCTGTAATATAAGCAGAATGATGACTTACTTGCAGTTGCATTTCCAGAGCTGAACCCAAGGATAGACCACATGCTTCAGTCTCACAGGAGGCAGCCTTGTTGTGTAATTTAACTTCTAGTTTTCCATGTGATAAGTTAAATTCTACCAATCACAGTGCACTCTTGGGGGCATTGCATATTTTGACAGAGTGTATACGCGGCTATACTTACATGGACATATTGCCTTTAAATTTGGTTTCATAGATTCTTACACTTTAAAATGTACTTAGGCATCATATGAGGTTTCTGATTTCCCGTTAAATTTTCTTTTTCTATTTTGTGACGCGATTCTCTTTTATTGAGAATTTGATATCTCATAGTATCAACTTAGCAATCCTTGCTATGCTACTATATATGAAACGTAAAACTAAATGCCCCAATTCATAACTTATGCGTCAATAAACCTTTTAGCTATTCTAAAAAGAATCTGAATCGAACGATAGTTTGGTAGATTTTGTAGAATTTTTGAATGTGCAGAAAAGGAATTGAAGCACGAACACCCCTCAATCGAACCTTTGATATGAAAATGTATAAAAATAACACTCGAGCCAGACTCTTTTGTAGAATAGCTAAAATTTCTATTGCAATGACTCAAATGTGATTCTTGAAATCTTGCATTCAGTGATTTATAACCTTTTACTGTAGACTTTTTCATCTCGAAGAGGCCTAGACATAACCATGAGCGTTTAAAGTTGGCGTTTAATTAAACATGTCAGGGTTCTAAAATTCAAGGTAAATTTTGTTGAAACTCTGTGTCCTCTCATCTCACGTTCCGTGACAACTCTGTCAAATTAGGAAATCCCTTACATCTCTACACTTGGCTTTGCATTATATAAATTGGGAACCTTTATTTCTAAGCTTATAGCAAAGCAATTTTCAAAGGAAGTATCAGAAGTCAGCATAACACCATTTTAAAGTTTTGAAAACTAAACTTGCTGACACTCGTCCTTTTCTATCACGTTGCAATACAATATTGAAGTCATCAATTTTACAACTCCTTAACAAAGCAATTTCCTCTCGTAGCTGCCGAGTCAATGGTATACCCTTCTATATTGCATTCCTTGCTCCAATCTGCCTGATTCTCCTCACAAATTTGATCATCTTTGCTATCATTATGTACAAACTAAGCACACGACCAACTCGCAACGTCGACCAGCGAGAAACGAGCGAAGCAATGCAACGACTTAAACGTGCTTTTGGTATCATGATACTAATGGGCCTAACCTGGATTTTCGGTGCATTAGCTGTTGAAGATTTTCGCCTCGTGTTTCAGTATTTCTTCGCTATTTGCAACTCATTGCAAGGATTTGCCATCTTCATATTCTACTGCTTGTCGCAAAAGAATGTAAGGGATGCCTGGATGGCTTTCTTTAAATGCGATACCAGAAGTGCCCTGAAAATGCGTACTGACTCGTATTTTGAACGGAGAAGGATGTCATCATCAGCAAGTCAAAAGTCAACAATGTTTCTGCCAAGGACACGGACGAATTCGACTCATGTGGTATGACATCTTGTAAATGTATCGTATCATATCTTGTTAGTAAAATCTTAGCATTGGTCATTGAAATGATGCAGGAATCTGATACGTAGAAAATTAACTGTTCTTTTGATTTGATTTGATTTTCATTTTAAATTATTTATACACAAAATACCTTCAGCCCTATCTAATACTACTTAAATAAAAGTTTTATGAATTTTTTATCATATAGATAAGAAAAATACTTAAAAAACTTCGATCTTAGTAAAGGAATCAAAGAAGATGGTAAAGAATTTGGTAGAAATCTAATGTTGAAAATTTAAGACAATTGCTTACCATGTCAAAATTTGATTTGAGTTAATTTTGGTTGCAAATATTAAGTCCTTCCAAAAATAAATTCAAGATTAACGAAGCAATTAACGATCGCAATTATTTTACCAAGTGAGTTTTGAATGTTAAGAGCTTTAGATATTAGCCTTGGGAGATTCAAGTTCCTGCAGTATATGTGAACATCTAGGCATGACATTTTCTAAATTTTCATGCAAGAGAAGTATTAATTTACTCAGTTTTATTTGGGATTTTTCTTGGATCCTACTGCAAACCAATTAGTTCTGATAAGTGCGTAATGTTAGGAATTAAATGCCAGAATTTCTATTAGATCAGCTGTGAGTTGACAGAATAAGGATGTTATACATGCAAGTTCACCACAAATTGGGTATCCAATGCGACACGTAGCCATCATGTACTATATTATTCTATTTAGTTTTTAGCAGCGCTTGTAGATGAATTGTGTGTTCATATTGTAATGTAGATGATAGTATGCTGTTTCTTGTTGTAATTTCAGTTACAGTAAGAACCCGCAAAATAGAAACCAGTTTTTTCAAAACAGCCTCTTTAGTTTCCTACTAAAAAGTAATTAATCTTGAAACAGGCTGAAAGGTTTCCTATCGCATCGTTAAGAAACCTTCAGTTATTTCAACTTGAATCTTTAAAGAAAACCCAGAGCAAACACTATTGAACGGTATTTTCTCGTTACCTAGCATTCGTTCGACATTTACTCAACCTTAGCATACATGCTAGATGTATGCGTAGATTGAGATGCTTTTGATGAAGTCTCTAAAAATATTTGGCACCTGATTTGAACAAAGATTATTAGATGTAAATTTATTTGGGATCCTCCTAAAAGAAACCTTTCTAAATCAGGCTGAGAAGTTTCTTATATGAGGGCACCATTTCTAAAAAACAGCCTGAGGTTTCTTCTAAGATGGTTTCTATTTTGCAGATTCTTACGGTACATTATTACTTTGAATGAATCGTTGCTTATTTGCTGTTTTCTACCGTAGATGATGCGAAAAGATTCTGCTGCTACTCGACTGCAAGAAGTCCAAGCAATGCTTGATGATCAGGCGAACAATGGCGGCATCAAGATGCAAACAATTATGGAAATGGATATCGAAGACCGATTTATGGATGAGAAAACTTCAAACCTTTATGTGGACGGCCCGAAGCTTGAAATTGCAATCAATGCTGATCCCCGTATTTCAGCCAGCAGTGCAGATGATGACACCGTAAAAGCTGATTCGCAAGATGGAATTCAACCGTACCGCTCGTACCGCGCGTTGAGTGAAAGCAAAGAACTCAACGCACTACTCAGCCTGGCAGACAAGCGAAAATCGTCGTCAAAGTCAAACGAAATGCTCATCAGGAAATCTTTAATTGTTGGTGGTTCCTCACCGCTTCTGCAGACCAAAGAGCACATGCGTGCCTTTCGCTCATGTGAGAATGTCAATAAAAGACGTGGAAGTGCGGAGTTGCTAGATTTCGCAACAATGAACCGCGCAAAAGAGCCGCGCGTGTTGATTCAAGCAGCAGCTACACGCAAAAAGCAAGGAAGCGGTGAAGTGCAGCCATTGATTAACCTCATTTCCAGCAACAGTGATTGTTCAAAATCCCAAGACATTGCCAAGCCGAGTGATAATGTAAACACGTCAGGCTCATCTTCGAATTTGCAGCAGAATGAATTGGGTTCAACATACAAAATACCGTTTGATTCGTGCGCGAACACACTAGATTCAAACGCATGTCAGTCAAACACGCCAGATTTAAACACGCTCAAATCAAACTTACAAGACTTGAAGACGTTGGACTTCAACACGCTGGACTCAAATGCAGTAAACACGAACACGCTAAACTCGAATACGCAAACATTAACACCAGCAGACTCGCGCAACAACACGCTTGAAAGTGGCCAGCCATCAGAAAACGACACCCTGCAAAACGACACCATCAGATCCGAATCAACACAATACAATGAAGTCACGACGACCACATTACTCCCACCTGACCATGGATCAAATATGAAAAGCCTTCCCATCGGATTGAGCAACTCACATGACGATATTGTAAAATGGCTGCACGATACAGCAGATCACGATGATATCCCGAGTGATTCAAGCGACGAATATCGATCATCGATGTGTTCTAGTCTTAATGATATTCATGGTGGCCTACACAGTTGCAGGTCAAGTGTGTCAAGTGCTGCTGACTCGAGGAGAGGAGGCAAGAGAGGCAAACGAGCGGAGGATACGTTGTTAGGTAAGGAATTGTGGTTCTTTAAAGAGGCTGTCTCCAAATTTCGGTCCAAACAATGCGTTTGTATTATTTTGAAAGGCCATACCACACAGACTTTTAATCATCTTTCAAAATGAAAGTGTTATTTTGAAGATAAATTCTTGTAAGCAGGGAGTTATATCTTTCAAGATTGCTAAGGTATCAGTTGAACTTCAAATGTCAGTTTTTGGTGGCTTGGGTCAAGGCACCAAACAAACTACAGAAGACAACGGAAATTTTGTTTACAGTTTGGTGACGGAGCCCCTTCAAAAACTTTCATCATGCGACGATAAGGTGTGACTTTTTCAAAGTTAGCAAACAACCTAAGGCACATCGAAGACTTTGACCTTCATTCAGCAAAATAGTAGACTTGCCCCAAGTCTATTTCTTCAGTCCGTAATTTCTGGATCCGCCATTCCAACATTCTCTCTCGCTCTCTTGACGGAATATTGGAACGGTGGATCCAGGAATTACTGACAAGGGTGCTATAAGACGAACTGAAGAGATTTGGGCTAAGTCCAGCAAAAGAGAGACCGGGGCATCTACAAAGTCTAATGATTGACTGCAGCACCTAAACTGATTTTCTAATTTGAGGATGGAAAAAAGTTTATAGAATTTCCCTTGCTTCTCGTCAACTATAGGCACCGAATGATTACGAGAATGGCTTACAAATTGGCTGTAAATGCATGGATAGAAATTCAAGGGAAAATGTAACAACGTATAAAACATTAATTTAACTATGTTTAAATGAAATTACCATCTACGTACTGTCTAATTTTGCATTACTTTTGATAAAAACGGGGACTGATGGCAGTGAATTAAATAACGGAGTTTTGAGATTCATACAAGCTCATAGGAACAGTAATATAATGTATAAATNATAGAATTTCCCTTGCTTCTCGTCAACTATAGGCACCGAATGATTACGAGAATGGCTTACAAATTGGCTGTAAATGCATGGATAGAAATTCAAGGGAAAATGTAACAACGTATAAAACATTAATTTAACTATGTTTAAATGAAATTACCATCTACGTACTGTCTAATTTTGCATTACTTTTGATAAAAACGGGGACTGATGGCAGTGAATTAAATAACGGAGTTTTGAGATTCATACAAGCTCATAGGAACAGTAATATAATGTATAAATGATTTAAGTACCAAAATAGCTTAGATGTTTGAAACACGACGTTTCGAGCATATACTCGTTATCAAGGCTATATACTCATTATATTAATGTTCAATTACATACTACCACACGCAACGAACATATTTTTATCAAGGAAGCTTGCAGGAGCATTACCTGCAAACGACTTTACATGTTTCACACTTTGCAAACGTGACCTACCTTGCAGAAAATTTATTGCTGATACTGGATGTCGCAGAGGAAAGTACACAGATTTGGTTGGGTCCCGCGTGTTGAGAATTTAGCTCCAATCAATGTCTAATTAGAATTAACTATTGAGGAATATCTTGAAATTTATTAGACAAGCTAAATTTTCATCGCTGGACTGTATACTTTTTTCTTGGACACCCGACACATTTTTTATATCAATAGCCTCCTGTGAACTCTAGCCTCTTGGCCTCTTTTGCACTCTAGTTTCCTTTGCATTCTTTTCTCTATTTTGATATTTCTTACTTCTTGTAGGCAGAATGATAGTGGGACCTCTGCGTGGTGTTGGAGATGAGATGACTGACAAGGGTATGACTGATCGTGTGTACAAAGAAAATGGATTACCAAAAACAGATGCTCCACCGCATAAATCAACTGCTCTTTATCGATCTAAGGGCTCCGTAGACAGTGACAAAGAATTAGTAAGCGAAGAAGGATATTCAGCTTCTGAGGAGGAGACCAATGCAACAGACCGGGAACTGCTCACAAGGAATCGAAAAAGGACTAAATCTAAGAATGGATCACTTGGAAATGCAAATGGATTTATTAGAAGTGCATATGTTTGATATAGTTTGATTACAGAATCTAGTTTATGTTTTTAAAGAATAGGACAATCCGTTTAAAGATAACAGGAGGCTGAAGGAAGATTGTACTTGACCAATCAAAGAGCTTACTCATCCGTCTAAAAAGATTAAGTCAAACGTTAGAATATTTTAACAGTTGTAGGATCGGTTTGCAAGATTTGACAAAGATTCTGTCTGGAAAATTTGTGAAGTGGTAGATCCTTGAAGAAAATGCTGCATTGTACAGAGTTATTGGCGAGAAGAGTTGTATACATTGATAATGGCTTGTGGGAATCAAGAAGCTCTTTGCTGCATATGGAGCCTCAGAAACATTTACAACCGTCGCACAGAACATTGTGATTGGAAGGTTTGAAAAGTCTCAAATACTACTGTTCAATGTTTCAAACAAATACGTTTGGAAAATAAACCTAATGGAAGATAGAAGTATATTTGCAAATTTTAGGCGGACACTATGAGAACAAGTAGTCATTTTCAATATGACTCAAAGCTGAGATCTATGGCTTAAGATTGTAACAACACCTCTGCTTGTGTTCTGGAGGATTGTGTTTGAATCAAGTGTTCATGAAAGTTTAGTTGTATGACAGAGGAACATTGGAAAATTGAAAATTGCTGTGACATTGGAAGTACATTACTGATATTATCAAAATGTTTGAATTTGTTGTTGGTAAAAAACAAGAGGGATGGAATTTACAGTCGAAAGAAAATGCTCATTATACGAGATGAGTTAGCAAGATTTAAGACGTTTGGCTGGCTGTGAAATAGAGAGTATGCTGCCCATATTCAAATATGAACTGTTGATCTATCAAGAGACTAACTTAGATTTGAAAATTTTGTTCGGTAAAAGTATTCATCATTTAGGTCCAGAAATTAAGAAAATGCTGGCAAGGAGTTTGAATAGGAATGAGAATTGCACGTTCGATTCTGGTCCATTATTTATTTTCCATTTAGATTTAAATTCAATGCAATAGTCAGTTTCAGAAAAAGAATTTGCATTTCAACAGCAAGTAAATCATGGACCAGAATCAAATGTGCAATTCTCGTTCCCATATAAACCCCTTCCAGAATTTTCCTAATTCCTGGGTCTAAAAGATGAGTGCTTTTACGAAACAGAATTTTCACATCTAAGTTAGCCTTTGACTGATAGATTAACATTTAGTTTTGAATATTGGCCGTACACTTCTTTATTCCACAGCCTGCCAATTGTGTTAGCTTTTTTACTCACCCTCTACTTCATGAAAAAAAACTTGGAAGACGCAACAAACAAGCCAAAAATAGTTGTGTACATTTTTGTTTTGAAGGGACAAGATTTATGCTCAGAATTGTAGTATAGATACGTATATGAAAAAACTGAACAAATATTTAGCAAACAGCTGTATATCCTAATCAATAAATCTTAATATTATGCTTCGTACAGAAGCCCTACCGTATCACTATTAACGTGATCTTTGACGTCCCTAAAATCCATGCGCTGCAAAGCTTCGTGGATTGTTTTTGTTCAACACATCTACTAAAGGGGCAAGTCCGGGGTTGGTATGATTGATGATAAAGTACAAGATTATATTATTATGAATGGTGTGTCGTACTTTTTCAACCAATTTTCGTCTTTCCTTTCGAAATTACGCAATTCAAATAAGTGATCTGTGCATTGTGAGGTCATCACGCGCAAGATTTGTCCTAGATCTTTGCGTGTGATGACGTCACTACGAACAAGTCCCTTACTTGAATGCGTAACTTTACAGAGAAAAGACGAACATTTATGGAAAGAAGTACGATACACCATTCATGACAGTAAAACCTATCATTGATCATACCAGCGTCAGATTTGTCCTTTAGATGTAGTCGATGCAAAGGTAATTTTGCTTCCTTGATGCTTGGGCGAAAATTTATTTTTATTATGACATCCTCTAATTTCAAAGTTCGAGATTTATGTTGTTGATCACAGGAAATGCTTTTATCTGTGTTTGTTTCAGCAGATTTATTTCTTACATTTTATTTATTTTTGCACGTACAATGTTTGACTCAAGTCTAGTATAGACTACCGTTTGCACTTGCAATTTACAAGCACATGAATTTGCTGAGGTGAATTGAAAATTTCATTACTGTTTAACCGTTTTAAGCTGCCGAGAAGATTTAAGACTACCATGAATGCAAAAACGATTTTGGTCATGTGGTAGAGATTCTGTGTCAGAACGCCTTGAAACTTTTAGACTTCCTAAATCAGAAAATTTTGCATGCAGAATATTTCAATCCTTGATGCTGGTTTCATATTAATCATCTTTTGGCGCACAGTTGTTAAAATCAAGATTTTACTATTAATGTTCGTTTTATCCAGTTTTGATTTCTGGTTATTTGGTTCACATAGACTTCAACCTACCATCGTATCATATAAGTCCCTTTTCGACATAGAAAACACTTAAACAAGAAACAATTGAGAGTTTGGGACAAGAAAACTTCAAGATATGGCTGACTGCATTGGTTTGATGCTGCTTATAGCAACTTGATGGGTAAGGTCCAAGATCGGAAAAATGAAAAATAATTATATCTGCATACATTTTGATTTAGCCAGTCAGTACAGCCCTATAAGGTCACCGGAAGTCCTTGCAAGGTTTTATTTACTTTCCGCCCTTTCCGTCGCCATGCGAATGCTGTAATAGACTGCAAGAGTGGCAAACCCCCAAGTAAATTTACACAGTTTACATCCCTTTTTACTTATTTTTTTATTGCTATCTGAAGACTGGCTTAAGCAACCGTTGTAACAATGCCGGCGCGCTGCAATTTTGGACTGTCTGAAAATTACATTTGGCCTAAGCAGAAATATTGATAAGCACAGCAGTAGTTGAACTGATGGAAAAGTCAACTCAAGTCAAACATTTTTATCAGTTCAACTGCCATAATATGGACCCATATTTTCTGCTTAGGCCAAATTTGATTTTCAGATAATCTGAAATTGCAGCATGCTCGCAAAGGACCCTGGGTGACGATGGCTCTTTAAGAAGACAACTCTGAGCAAACCAAGAAACAACTGAGCCTCGTATTCAAATCATCTCTTTCGACATTCTTGTTCGACCTTGTTTGATATCATATTGATACACATTCATTAGTGATTTTGACAAATTTACAGAACATATAGACTGATTACAGTGAGTCTCAGTTATCGTTCACCAAAACGAGACTACAGCCTACCAAACCGAGACCGCGGGGTATATCAGTTTGGCGGAGGAGCGAAACTCGACTTGTAATCAGACTACAGACCATATAAAGAAATGGAGATATCTTCAGATCTACGTTTATATTTCTGACGTTCCTTTAAAGTAGAATTTAGAATAGTATTTTAAGGTTTTAGCAATAGATGTTGAGTTTTTAGTTATGTGAAATATCCAGTTGTGAAGAGGTTCGATCAAAATCGAATTTATTGTGTTCAGTTGTTAATAGTTGTCGCAAAACTTTTTCTATCTCCAATCTGTCTACGGTTTTATTGCAAAACATTTCTCGATGAAGGCAGTCTATTTTTGAATCTTCAAATTTTATTGAAATAGCAACGCTATTGGTTTGCCTTTTTTGTGGGAACAGGGCTTTTAGCAATCGGTATTTTAGAAAGGGCCTATATTTGG
>REGL01002251.1:2822-26838 GCA_004194395.1 Aurelia aurita complex sp. Pacific
CAATTCAGTGCTGTTCACTCTTCTTCCGATACCAATAACTATCACCTTCACACCTCTGCGACGTATCTCATCTGCAATGTCCCCGGGATCAACAGCATCAGCATCTTTTGTCTGCGCACCATCAGTCAGTACTATCACCAATTTTGGAATACTAGCACGGCCACCGTTCTCACTTTTAAACAAATCATCTCTAGCCAATTTAAGAGCTTTATCAATGCGAGTTGTGTGTCCAAACAGTGGCAGTTTGTCAACGGCTGCCTTAAAACTCTCCGTTGTAGCATGATCTTTCAATTTAACACTGTGCTCTGCATGCCAGCTGAAAGTGATGATACCAGCTCTGCTACCATTCGCTGAGATTTCAAAGCTCTTTGCAAGGCTTTTCACAAACGCTTTTTCTTTTCCATATTCTCGTCTCAAACTTCCTGATGAATCTACTATGAAGCCAATATCGATTAGGTTCTTGCACTTTGGACCTTCAAGAAAGAAACAAGCAAATTACCGTATCTTCTGGAAATTCTACAATACTGCATGAATGTACATTAAAACAAAACAACACGCTATTGAACACAGCTTAATCTTTGTTTTGATCTTGTTTCTTCATTTTATACAATTCAACAAATCTATATTTAAACGAAGTCTTTTCTTCATTTAACGATTTTTACCTTCACCAAAATGGGAGCACTTTAAACTATCTAGTCAATGTGAAACTTCTTGCTTGCCACTTCACCCGCACTTTCAATGCGTGTTTCTTCTCCCTACTTAATCTCCCTGCTTTTTACAAAGGAGAAAAGTGGATGTTTAATTCTTTTGGCAAATGGTGGATAATGAGATTTCAATCAATTGCTTAAACTTTGAAAGATTGAGATCGACCAGACTGACCTTTTATAGCTATTCTACAGGGTGTCCCAAAAAATTGCTCGATGTTTGATTAAACATTTCAAAAAAGACGAAATAACGAACGGGCTCCATGGTAAGACAACCATAACTACTGAGATTTTAAATTAATCTTAGACACTAGAAGCTGCAAATCGGCTAAATATTCATGCAGCTACGAGCTTTTGAAATTCAACTTTGTGCGAAAGCTGAAACCAGACGCCCCTAAATTGCGTATTTTGTAAAAGTAGAATCTCGTTTATTCAAAGCAAATCAAATGGAATTCAAAAAGCACTTTCGATGAAGTAGCTTTCTCTAACATTGAATCAAGGTGATGGATAATTGGATGTTGAGCACAGTTCGCAATGGCCCCGTATCTCATCGATTAAGTTTTCACTCCATGTTCTTGGATACTTGCATTCTTAAGTAAATTTTGCCAACGGTTACATGAATTAAATTACTTTTCAAGTCCCTAGTTGGTTTGCTCTGATATCGACGAGAGGTAAAACATTGGACAGTCTTCTTTTACCTCGATTTTGGCATGTCTTTTTGAAAAAAGTCCGTTAGGGACGTCTGGTTTCAGCTTTCGCACAAACTGGACCTTGAGCGGCTTGTAACTCCGTGAACTCTTAGAACATTCGCAAGATTCTGGCATCAAAGATTAATTCAAAATTTTAGGAACGGGGTTATCTAACCAGGAGCCTGTATATTTTATCGTTACTTCTTAAAGTTTAACAAAACGTCGAACAATTTTTCTGGGACACCCTGTATGAGACAGTCTTGAAGAATACAGTACTTTAACAATTTCGTAGAATTTCCAAATGTACACATCAGTGATAGCAGCTCTAACACAACTCAATCAAATAATTTGCATAGAATGTACAAATAGATTACTCGATCCACACTCTCTTGTAGAATAGCTGAAATTCTGGTGAAGTAAAAATGTATATTCATGCTACAAAAACAAGGGCAGATTTTGTAATACAATAGCATGAGTTGCTTTTGTTCACACCTCAATTCAAAGCGATTAGCGATTGCAGACAAAGGAAATTCTCTCAACCAGCAATTCAAAACAAACAAAGCCGCAAAAGTTTCTTTGAAACCCAGGTAGCTAGCTCGCTTGTTGTGCATTCCAGAAACTGTTTTTAAGGGCAAACATGAGCGTAGATCGAAAGAAGAAGGATGCATCTACACATCTGCCGCGGGCATTTAATTTGTTTGGTTCAAAAGCCGTTTAGGAGGCGATTCAATTCTCTTATTTTTTTGGGTGTTATCAAAACATTTACTGCTCAGCTTCTGGACAAAAGAAATAAAATGTCCGCGGTAGATGTGTAGATATATCCTTCTTCTTTCGATCTATGCTCATGTTTGCCCTTAAAGATAATTTCTGGAATGCACAGCGAGCGAGCTAGCTACCTGGGTTTCAGAGAAAATTTTGCGGCTTTGTTTGTTTTGAATTACTGGTTGATAGAATTTCCTTTGTCTGTGATCGCTAATCGCTTTGAATTGAGGTGTCAACAAAAGCAACTCGTGCTATTGTATTACAAAATCTGCCCTTGTTTGCTACAAATGTAACACTAGCATATTTCATTGAAGGCTTCAACCATAAATATAGCATTCAAATTGCTCTACATTACTGGCATTTCTGTCAACACTAGTCATGTGATAAATGTTTTGAGAAGTCAGGTTGCCGAGGTAGAATTTAAATCTTTTCTAATCAAACATAGCCAGCAAACACAGACATAATTCATTTAACGCGCTTACCTTGCAGACACGATGATGCTCGCACTCCCGCCAAAATTTTGTCGGATATAAGATCATTGACTGTTTTGGCCATGTACAAGTCACTATCCGATTTAACCAAGCCAGCCAGTACCGTCTTCTTCGCTCTTTCGCCAATACCAACAACCAGTACTTTCACATTCGACTCGTGAAATGGCGCTATCGCTTGTGATGGAGGTACTGCGCTTATGTCTCTCGTCTGAGCACCATCAGTCAGCAAAATAAGTACTTGCGGCACATCCAGCCTCATTCCATGATCTCGGAACAAACCATCGAACGTTAACTTCAACGCTGTGTCAAGCCTGCTAGTGCCACCAAGCAATACAAGACTATCAACTGATTTCTCCAATACTGACGCATTGTTCTTCTCAGAAAAATCCAACACTACTTTGGCTTTGTTGCTGAAAGTGACAATGCCCACATGGCTCTCTTTGCCTCCAATATAAAACCGTTCAGCAACTTTCTTGATAAACATCTTTTCTTCTTCAAAAAAGTCCATCATGCTGTCTGAAGCATCAATGATGAATGCAATATCCGCGCGAGACTTGCACTTCTGTACGTCAGATAACAAAGGTGCAACTGGTAAAGCTATGGAAAGAAATGAAAGATCGCATGTATTTCAATATTGGTCATACTGCAATGGGACCTTCAGATTCGTCTATTCGACAAGTATAGTCATAAATATTTATCAAACAATGTTTAGTAATAGGCAATGTCGCTTTTTTCATAACTCAACTTAGTACAAACTCTAATAAATAACTGCACATGCACGATAAATGGATCAAAAGGATCACGTTGTGGCCAACCGAGAAAATATTATTTGCCGAACATTTGAGCATTGTTGTCAAGAAATGTTTTCAGGTTGGGCCATGTCGAAAAGATTGCCATACGATCAGAATTAAGCAGAATTCATTGCGCAATTTTACGGAAACCGAGAAAATATTATTTGTCGAACATGTGAGCTTTGTTGTCAAGAAATGTTTTCAGATTCGGCCATGTCGAAAAGATTGCCATACGATTAGAATTAAGCAGAATTCATTGCGCAATTTTACGGAAACCGAGAAAATATTATTTGTCGAACATGTGAGCATTGTTGTCAAGAAATGTTTTCAGGTTCGGTCAAGTCGAAAATATTGCCTTACGATCAGAATTAAGCAGAATTCATTGCGCAATTTTACGAAAACCGAAAAAATACTATTTGTCGAACATGTGAGCATTGTTGTCAAAAATGTTTTCAGGTTCGGCCATGTCGAAAAGATTGCCTTAAGATCAGAATTAAGCAGAATTCATGGCGCAATTTTACGGAAACCGAGAAAATATTATTTGTCGAACATGTGAGCATTGTTGTCAAGAAATGTTTTCAGGTTCGGCCATGTCGAAAATATTGCCTTACAATCAGCATTAAGCAGAATTCATTGCGCAGTTTTACGGAAACTGAGAAAATATCATTTGTCGAACATGTGAGCATTGTTGTCAAGAAATGTTTTCAGGTTCGGTCAAGTCGAAAAGATTGCCTTACAATCAGAATTAAGCAGAATTCATTGTGCAGTTTTACGGAAACCGACAAAATAATATTTGTCGAACATGTGAGCATTGTTGTCAAGAAATGTTTTCAGGTTCGGCCATGTCGAAAAGATTGCCTTAAGATCAGAATTAAGCAGAATTCATGGCGCAATTTTACGGAAACCGAGAAAATATTATTTGTCGAACATGTGAGCAGTTGTAAAGAAATGTTTTCAGGTTCGGCCATGTCGAAAAGATTGCCTTAAGATCAGAATTAAGCAGAATTCATGGCGCAATTTACGGAAACCGAGAAAATATTATTTGTCGAACATGTGAGCATTGTTGTCAAGAAATGTTTTCAGGTTCGGTCAAGTCGAAAAGATTGCCTTACAATCAGAATTAAGCAGAATTCATTGCGCAACTTTACGAAAACCGAAAAAATATTATTTGTCGAACATGTGAGCATTGTTGTCAAGAAATGTTTTCAGGTTCAGCCATGTCGAAAAGATTGCCTTACAATCAGAATTAAGCAGAATTCATTGCGCAATTTTATGGAAAAACTTAAAAAAAATTTACACAAGCATTGTGGCCAAACGAACGTTACGATACCGCTAAACAGACAAACAGTTTGATGGCAAGCATTTACCGTATAAGCTCTATCAAGCCCCCGGGGAGGAGGTCTTATTTCATTTCGGAGACTCCATAGGGGGGACTTAAAAGAAAGGGGGCTTAAAAGAGCGGATGGGGCGTATTCACAAAGTCAAATGACAAGTATTTGAATGATAGCTTTTAAATTCTCTTACTCTATCTTTTGCATAGCCAACATAATAATTTCATGAGTCATAGACACAAATATGACACAGTTTTTATCCCAAACCATATCACAATTAACATGCAAAATTATTTAGCTAAATAAATGGAAAATCTTGGGTAACCTCTTGGTAGCATTTGGTAGCATTTGACATAGACTCTTTTTTTCAATGAGAATATTGTTTATAAGAATATTCAGGCTCAGAATCATCCAAATTTTAAGAATATTATAAGAATATTGCTCAGCCTCAGCTCGCATATTTGTGTCTCATTTGTCAGCAGATGCGATGTACATAAAAGAGAATCCATGACTGATACATCTCGTTTTTCAAAAAGCGTGTTTAAAACTTTATGATTGTTAAGAACATTTTTATTGTTATAATTGCTTAAATTTTTCTTTCGTTCGACCATTTCCTCGTAATGACATGACATTTCTTTTAACTATGTTCCCCTGAAACCATATCAGATTTAAAGAAAATAAGAAAACTTTAAGAATATGTTGAGGCTCAAAACGATAAATTCTTATGAATATTGAGGCTTGAAAAAATGTATAGTATTCTTATAAAAAAAGAGTGTAAGTTGGGGAGGGGCTTAACGGAGAGGGGACTTTTTAAATCTTAGCTTAGAAGGAAAGGGGCTTAATAGAGTGGGGCTAAATAGAGCTTTTACAGTATCAAATGTTTGGCAAACAATGGTCGAAGATTTTACGCAAAAAGAGATACTTAAATATATCTAGGTCATATTACCTGCAGCGCAAAAACTGTTTGCAATTGGTAAGATAAAATCTTCAGATTTAAGTTGTTGGAAGTTTTTGGCGATGAAGACTCTTGCTACGTCACTTGCAATCTTGATCAACTCATCACGTTTAACGTTTTGGCCAATGCCGATCGAGAATACGATTGCTCCATACTTCTGGCGAATCTCTTCTGCTATACCAGCTGGGTCAACAGCATCCCTATCCTTCGTTTGCGATCCGTCAGTCAAGACGAACAAAATCTTCGGTACACCAGCTCGAGCCCCATTCGACTCAACGAACAGTTCATCTCGTGCAACCTTCAGTGCTTTGTCTATCCTTGTTGTATATCCCATATATGGAATTTTGTCCACTGAAGCTCTGAAATCTTTAATGTCTTTATGGTCTGACATCTTGGCAGTGAGCACTGCATCGTAGCTGAATGTCACAATGCCTGCTCTACTACGATCTCCCCTGATTCCAAAACTGCTCGCTAGAATATTGATGAATTCTTTCTCCTTTCCAAAATCACGACGAAGACTGCCAGATGAATCGACAATGAAACCAATGTCCGCAATTTGTGCACATGTAGGTACTAAAATGATGAAATAATGATAAGAAGTTAAAAATGAAGTAAAATTAACATGGCTTATTCAAATACCGGGGGATACCGGGGGATACCGGGTTATACCCCATTCACACTTGCAAGTTAAACCAGCTTAAATTAAAGCAGGTTATCAAGTGGGGCCTTCTAATTGGTCGATCTAACAAATCGAGTGCATTTGATTGGTTAAAATCTAACATGGTTTGGGTAAAACTGGCATAACTGTGTCAGTGTGAATGCAGCATTAGTCAGAAAAAACGTGGGGTGTTCAACAAGCTGGAAGAGAGTAATATCGGGTTTGTTGACGTTTTATGATGCATAAGAAAGGTTATATTAAAGGTTAAAGGGTTTTTGCAAGGTTGTCAGCTTGCATTTGCAAAGAGCAGAAAAATCTAAAAATAGCGTGTTCAAATCGATGTCCCACACGTGCTGCCAACAATTGATGTCCAAAGGAACACTGCTGTGTCTGAGTGTTGTCTTTCTTCTATTTATAAAGAAGCCTATATACCATTGCACAGTCCCTTTAAATTGCAAAAATTAAATTGGTTAGATTGGTTAAAGGACAAGTCCGGAGTTGGTATGATTGATGATAAAATACAAGATAATACTGCTATGAATGATGTATGATACTTTTTTCCACTATTTTTTCTCCTTCTCATTGTGAAATTACGTATTCAAATAAGCAATTCGAGCGAAGTGACGTCATATCGCGCAAAAGAAAACGAGGCTCGTGTGATTGTTTTTCGCCTCTTATCATTGCAAGCCTCTTTACCGTCTACTTACGCATTGAAAATGGCACGACAACACGATAAAGAGGCTTGCTATGATAAAGAGGAGAAAAAACAATCACACAGCCTCGTTTTCGTTTACGCGCTATGACGTCACTTCGCTCAAATTGCTTATTTGAATACGTAATTGCACAAGGAGAAGGCGAGAAATAGTGGAAAAAAGTGTAATATGTCATTCATAGCAGTATCATATCGTATTTTATCACTCATACCAACCCCCGGACTTGTCCTTTAAATGCTAAAATTGCTAAATGGTTTACAATTCAGCCAATTGATGATGCCAAAATTTCAAAACTAGAAAACATGTTTAAATGCTGTAAGTCTGAGAATAATGATGACATCAAAATGCTCTACCTAGGATCCTGGCAAGTTAAATAAAGTTCCCTTTGATCAATTCAATTGAAAGAATAGGGCAATAACATTTTACACGATCAATTTCAAAGTTTTGCACCCGGGGGGGGGGGNTGTCATTCATAGCAGTATCATATCGTATTTTATCACTCATACCAACCCCCGGACTTGTCCTTTAAATGCTAAAATTGCTAAATGGTTTACAATTCAGCCAATTGATGATGCCAAAATTTCAAAACTAGAAAACATGTTTAAATGCTGTAAGTCTGAGAATAATGATGACATCAAAATGCTCTACCTAGGATCCTGGCAAGTTAAATAAAGTTCCCTTTGATCAATTCAATTGAAAGAATAGGGCAATAACATTTTACACGATCAATTTCAAAGTTTTGCACCCGGGGGGGGGGGAGGTACTTCATTGTGAACGTGGTTCGACCTGAATCTGGACGTTGAGAAAAGGGCCCATTCGTATGACAAAATATTCAAGCATTCCGAGCCCATTTGCATGAATATCAGGAAATTTCTGACCCATGTGTATGAATTTGTCAATTTGAAACAAAGGAAAATTTCAGTTGTTTGGTGCGGATTATCGTTATGGGACTCATTGATAAGAAAATTTTCAAAAAGCTACCCACCTACCAGAATTCTGGTTAAAAACAGACCCATATGTAGGGAATTTCAGATGAAAAATTCACCCATATGAGCGGCACGTCTAGTATCATTCAACATTGAAGTACCCCCCCCCCCCCGGGGTTTTGCAAAGATTCGACGACAAGGTAATTCATAAAAATAACTCACAGGTAACAACACAAGTTGTGCTGGTGATGCTGTCTACGAAGTCATCTGATTTCAGCTGGTCGAAATTTTTCGCTAAGTACAAATCCCTCTCTGCGCGCACCAATGACCTAAGCTCAGTTGGATTAACGGATCGTCCGATTCCAACCACCACAACTTTAATTCCAGCATCATGAAATTTTTGCACCACTTGCGATGGTGGGACCGCATCAGGGTCTTTAGTCTGCTCCCCATCTGTCAGCAAGACCAGCACTTTTGGCACATTGACTCTCATTCCGTTTTTTTCATTGAACATTTCATTGAATGCAGTATTCAATGCTTTGTCAATGCGAGTAGTGCTTCTCATCAGTGGTAGTGCATTTACTGCTGACTTGAAATCGGCAACATTCGTGAAATCAGAAAACTTTATTTTCAGCTGTGAATGATAGCTAAACAACACTACAGATACATGGCTTCCCGTTGGTGAAATTTTAAGTTTTTCAGCTAACAAGTTGACAAAGTCCTTCTCTTTGGAGTACTGCCGCCTTAGGCTACCCGATGAGTCAACAATAAAACCAACATCTACTGGCGTTTTGCATCCTGAAGGCCCGCTGGCTAAAAAGAAATTAAAATATCGTTGTAAGTTAAAAAGTACTTTTTAGATATCCTAATAAAGAATCTGTATTACACGATACTTTCACAGACTGATTACGATGAGTCCCAGTAATCGCTATTCAAAATGAGACTATTATTACACCAAACCAAACTGGGACTCATAAATATTACGGCATATTTTTTGGACTCACTTTTTCACCTTTGAACGCCCATTGGAACGAGGCTGTTATACACAGTCATGTACAAAGTAAAAGAACAAAATACAACGCTATAACGCCATAAGGATTTGAGCAAATTCGAATCGTAAATTCGATTGATTGATATTGACCAACGGAAACTCGAAGCTCAAAGCAGAGTTTCAAGGAGCTTGGCCTGACAGAACAAGGTCTTACGAACAAGAATACCTTGAGAACAGTTGGCGACAACGTCTATCTTCGTACGTAGGTACTATTTTGTTGCTTTGCTAAGCATTAACTGATTTATTGTGAAGTTTTCAAATCAATGTGTTTCATTTGAGAACCCCAAATGTTTGTGTTTTTCTGCCATGGCCCATATGGAAACGAGGCAGTACTAGTCATTTCAAAATAATGGCGTTTGATTATCAGTCGTAGTTAGGAGCGTCCGGCAGCCTTTCAATAGCGATAACTACGGCCATATAATCAGTCTATATCCTAATAAAGAATCTGAATTACACGATATTTTCATACATTTGTAGAATTATCGAATGTGCACAAAAGTGATGGAAGCCATAACGCCACTCAATCGAGCCTCTGGTATAAGAATATCGCTTGATCCAGGCTCTTTTGAAGAATAGTCAAAAGGTCTATCCTCAATTACATGCAGGAAACTTACCTTGTTTACATAACCGTTTTGAAATCGAATTTGCAAGTTCGGCAGATCGAAGCGTTTGAAAATACGGGATAGCGAATACATTGTCTTTGGAACCAGCAATCTTCTTTAAGAAATCGAGGTTACCATCTTCTCCAACATTTACTACGACAGTGGTTACATTTGCATTTCTCAAGATCCCTAAACTCAGCTGTAAGCTAAGTTCGTCAGCAGCCCTAGATGGCACTCCTTCTGTAAGCATGATGAACATTTTCGGGAGATATTTGTTTGCTGTAGGTATTAGCTTGCTACCTGCAACGGTAAGTCCTCCTTCAACGTTACTTTTAGCAGATCCTTTGAAGGGTATTTGACTCACTGCTTTCTTGAATGCATCAGCATCAACGGCCTTAGAAAAGGGGATTTGCATCTCAGCATCTTCTGCGAACGTCACGACACCAGCTTGACTTCCTAATGGCGAAATTTTGAAAAGGTTGGCCATTCGTGTGACAAATTCTTTCGCAAGGAGATGATTCTCTTTCCACTTTTTAGAGGTGCTAACGATGAAGCCAAGATTCCCAGGGTTATCACATTTTGGAACTATGAATTAAAGGAAAAATCAATGTTACACGATTGATCAATAACATAAAAAGCGCAGCAAACGAATAGCATTATCTAAAGTTGGAAATTGAGTTATTTCAGCATGAACGGTGCAATCGGTATCAATTATTTCCATATCATTGGGAAAAGTAAGCTGCAAGATTCATAAGAATGCTCTTCAGATATCGAACAATTTCGTGTTTTTGTTCTTTCTGTCTGCGTGTTCCTTCGTGCTTTAAGAGCAAAGACTCGAGGGCCTGCCCATAAACCTACATTACAACAGGGTCAATCTACCTTTTAGCTATTCTACAAAAAAGAGTCTGAATTGAACGATATTCAGATACATTTCGTAGAATTTTTGAATGTACACAACAGTGATAGAAACAATAACGACATTTCAATCGAGCACTACGTATAAATAGCATAACAATATCGCTCAATCAAGACTCTTTCATAGAATAGCTAAAAGGTCTATTCATGATTAAAGTTACTCTCAAAATCATTACCTATAGGTGTGTAAAAGAACTGAAGTTCAATTTGGAAATTCTTAAAAGTTCTTCTCGACAGAAGATAATGTACAGGGTGTCACAAAAAACATGTGCGCTGTTTGAGCGGCTACTGCGGAGCAGCCATAAATCCAATTGTTCTATTTTTAAGATTTGCGAATAGAAGAAACTTTAACTTAGAGTTTGGTACCAAGTTTAAGTAAATCTGACAAGTATCTGCTGATTTATGGAGCAAGAATGTAAAAATCACTGGTTGCCTCAAAACCAGAGGATTCATTATTCTCCATTATGTTAAAATCAAAGATATTGATTGAAAAAAACATACCTAGACCGGTTTTCTGATGTTCATAAGTGAAACAGATGATTATAAATTGGATTTTGTGATAATCAAGAATATTGAGAATAATATTGTAGGTACTTTATTGACCTTATCACGAAAGGGGTCTTTTATCACAGAAACTATTTGACTTTCATCAAAATAGCAACTTTAGAGACTTTCTTCAATTTTGAGGGTAATTCATTGTGAGTCATCCTGTACTGTAGTAAGTCAAAATTACCTGCGCTATAACAAATCATCTGCGTAACGTCATCTATAAACTTGACTGAGGTGAGATCATCGAAGCNAGACCGGATTTCTGATGTTCATAAGTGAAACAGATGGTCATAAATTGGATTTTGTGATAACCAAGAATATCGAGAATAATATTGTAGATACTTCATTGACCTTATCACGAAAGGGGTTTTTTATCAGATAAAGTATTTGACTTTCATCAAAATAGCAACTTTAGAGACTTCCCTCAATTTTAAGGGTAACTCATTGTGAGTCATCCTGTACTGTAGTAAGTCAAAATTACCTGCGCTGTAACAAATCATCTGCGTAACGTCATCTATAAATTTGACTGAGGTGAGATCATCGAAGCTCTTTGGTTTGAGAACATCAATACCAACTTGCAAGAGGTTCTTTGGAATAACCTGATCCTTCAGACTGACAGCAATCACATGAATTCCTGCTTCAATAAACAGCCTCAAAGCAGGTTGCAGGAGAGATTGGTCATTTTGTTCCATGTCTGTCACAAGAACCAAAACTTGTTGGCTTGTCATCCTCATTCCATTTTTCGCAGAGAATGCTTGGTCGTATGCAGTTCGGAGGCCGGAATCAACACGTTTTCCCTCTCCCGTATATCGTAACCTGTTTACGAATGATGCAAAATACCTCCATGATGGGCTGGCGTTGAGCTTTATGCTGAGCTCTGAAGTGTCTGAAAACTGCACCACGCTTGCCTGTGCATTATTCGCAGATATTTTGAACCTCTTAGCGACCAGTTTAATGAAATCTTGGAAACGATTGAATTGCGCAGCCTTGGTTGATGATAAACCAACTGCAAATGCTATGTCTGGATTCAAACTGCATCGCACAGGAAAGTACACTGCAATAAAATAGTAGTTACTTTAATCAGACTGGAGTTTACAAGTTATGTTCAAACTAACGGGTGTCCCAAAAAAATTACTCCCGTTTGAAAAGTCACCAAAATTTGACTACACGATCTATCTTTAATTTTCTCTTTTTATATCAAGTACATCAAAGACCAAATTATTTTCCCAGACATAACTGATTTTGTAATTGACTTAAAAATTAGCAAGTTTAACTCTTTTTAGGGCTACCTGGTTTGAATCATACTGAAAAAAGCACTGATGACTGTCAGATCAATTTCTTTGTGCATGTAAAGCTTCCAGTTTGGTCATAAATGACAGAAAGAAATGTGCACTATCATTGGAAACTTTAATGATGATAAAAATCTAAACATTTTGACTCTTTAGGCAAGATTCAGTATGTTGCCTAAAAACTATAGCTCAAAATAATGTTTTTCAACGTGTGATTTGTCTACCTTGTTGTATCAAAAGCAAAAATTTTATCATCTATAAATGTTTTTTGGTCCTTGACAAAACAAGCCAAAAATAAAATTTTGTCAAAGACTTGATAATTGATTTCTGGAGACTTTTAAACAGGGGTACTTTTGTGAAACACCCGGTAGGTTTTCAATGGGTGATTACCACTATTAACATATTAGCGATTTTACGATATTGATATGGTTTCGAATAAAAACTGTGTCAAATTTGTGAACTGATTCGTAAATTTGTATGTTGATTCCGTGAAATGTGGGACAAAGAATCAAAAAGCTATCATTTTATATAAAATCTTGAGGTTGACGTGCGGCAATAGTTACAGTTGATAAACATAAATTTCTCTATTGATTAAACTAAAATGCCAGGATTTAATTGGACTAAACGTATCGGGCATAACCCTGCCTCAGTAGTATTCCCCAGCCTGCTGAGGAAGGGTTATGCCTGATACGTTTAGTCCAATTAAATCCTGGCATTTTAGTTTAATCAATAGAGAAATTTATGTTTATCATTTGATATCCTTGTCATTTTACTTTGTGAATAAGCCCCCCCCCCCTATGTGAAATTAAATCATTAGGGTTTAATAAGTAACATTGATACACCATTTAAGGAAATAATTTCAGAAATGCCTATTAGACAGTTGCTTTTATATAAAAGAAATAAAACAAGTAAAGATACAGGTAACATACTTGCTTTGCAGATATCTTCCGACACTCCCTTGACAAGCGGATTCGATTGCAACTCATTAAAATGGCTTGCTAAGTACACTTTCTCAGGGTTTTCAGCGATAAGATTTAATTCTCTAACTCTCACAGTGTTTCCTATGCCAATGACAAAGAGATTCACTCCAAGTTTTCTTATTTCATCTGAAATGACTGAAAGGGAAACAGCGTCTGGTTGTGAACTTTGCGAGCCGTCGGTTATCAAAATGACGTTCTTTGGTCGAGTTGTGATGTCTTGCCGGGAAACTCTAACTAGTTCATCTCGCGCCATTATCAAACCTGGAAAAATATTGCACAAATAAGTAATATTGTCAACTTTTACAAGATACTACCGAGTGACCAGAGAATAATTTACAAGTGAGATCTCACTTGCATTCTTTGAAATCAAAAGCTTTTGTCAGATGCTTTGTATTGACCAAATGGGTAGCTGGGCATTCGAAGAAAACGCTGATAGAAATGTTTTGTTGACAACGTCTGGTCTTAATGAACAAGACGCGATACAGTTCGCAAACTTTTTGCTCATCCGGTAGTAGAAACATGTAATTTAATATCTGAGTGAGATGCTTTTAGAGAGATAATGTGCATACAAGAAATTGATATTGCTGGAGTTGGGTAGATTTATATAAGTACTAGATAAGAACTGATACATTTTTCATCCAAAATTGGTAGAAAATCAAAACACGGGAAAATCCAAAAGTGCGTCCCCTAAAGTGCAAACTAGCCGATAGGCATGCAAGAACATCTGCAGAATAGGTTTTTGAAATAAAGCAGCCTTTCTTGACTGACGGGGGGTAACCGTGGTTAAAGAATTTAAAATGAATGAAATATACCTTTATCAATCCTTGTGATTCCTCCTACGGCGTTGAATCTTTCGACTTCATTTGCACATGTTTTCTTTGAATTACAATAACCAAAAGGTACTTTTTTCACAGCTGATGAACCAAATGTAATAACTCCGAACTTGCTATCATCAGCTGTTGTCCTGATGAAACGCTTGACAAATGTTTTCTCGGCTTTTAAAACAGATCCAATACTTGCAGATGAATCAATAACAAAAAGAAAGTCACCGCTATACACGCAAGGTTTCACTGAAAAAGAAATATAAGTGCTATAATATTGTACCGGGTGTCCCAAAAAAAGTATTCCCGTTTCAAAATTCACCAAAATTTGATTACATGGCCGATGTTCAATTTTCTTTTTTTGTCAAGTAGATCAAGGACCAAATTGTTTTCCGAGACATAGCTGATCTTGTAATTAGTTAAAGAAATAGCAAATTTAGCTCTTTTAGGGCTACCTAGTCTTGAATCATACTGCAAAAAAGCACTGATGATTGCCAGATCAGTTTCTTTGTGCATGTAAATCGTTTAGTTTAGTCATAAATGACAGAAATAAATGCACACTATCATTGGAGACTTCAATGATGATACAAAGTCTGAAAGATGTGACTCTTAGGCAAGACTGAATATTTTGCTTAAAAACTATAGCTCAAAATAAGGTTTTTCACGTGTAATTTGTCTACCTTGCTACGGCAAAAGCAGACATTTTATCATCTGTGAATATTTTTGGGTCTTTGACAAAGCAATTCAAAAAGAAAATTTTATGAAAGGTTTGATGATCAATTTTTGGTGACCTTTTAAACAGGAGTACTTTTTTTGGGACACCCGGTATAAGAAGAATATATAAGCAGCATATAATTTATTAAGTTTATAAGCAGTATAAAATGACAACGAAATAAGGCCTCAATTACAGCAAACGTTCCGAATCTTTATAAATGTCGGTGTAAAACTATAGGACTTATTTCTTTGAACTGAATGGCTCGAAAGAAAATTAGCTACTTTGCTATATTATCATATGGCATTCGAAAATACGGCTCCTCGGACCGACAACGGAGCAATTGGATTGGTTCTTGATCGGTCAGCAAAAGCCGTATTTTTCGAAGCTGTATTGGACCGGGCGTTGCCTTAAAAATCAACAACAAAGGAAGAGCTTCTTGTGCAGGCTTAGTCCGCAAGAATCAGCCAAAGTTTATCTTATTCCTCGAAGATTTCTGTGCTGTAAACTTTGAAGACGAACTTACTGTTGTTTTACAGTAGAAAAAATTCAAAATGGGTGGTTGCTTCAAAAACAGCAGTTTCATTGTTCTCCAAAATGTCAAAATGAAGGAAATATTGCAAGGAAGGCTTCCATACTTGCATTTGAATTTTATATGCATTTGAAAAAGGGTTAATTATGTTCTTTATTTATAAAACAACACTATTAACCCTTTTTCAAATCTTAAACATAATCAAAATCGAAGACACTGACGAAGATTTTTATCAAAACGTTTGACCAAATAACAGTTGTGTTTTTATTTTTATTTTCTGTTAAGCATTGATGGTGGTTTAGTTTATTATCAAAATCAAAATCTTAATAAATTAAGCAGATTTGTTTATCTGTATTTGCATTTGGAATATCAATGTGATTTAGAAGAAACTTTTCATCCATGCATTACAAGTTGATGCAACAAATAATTTGCAACCTACCAGCTATTTCACAGGACGCCTCAGTGATCTGGGAAATAAACGCACTAGATTTCAGCTCATTGAAATTCTGGGCAGCGTAAAAGTAATCTGGTTTTGCCACAACAGACATCAATTCCTTAGAATTGACTGCCGGGCCAATGCCAATCACTAACACTTTGATCTTGTCTTTGTGGAAAGGCATGACCGCTACTGACGGACTCACCGAACCACTCATCGCAGATTGTTCACCATCTGTTAACAAGACCAACACTTTTCGAGCATTTTGTCTTATTCCGCTGCCAGCTCCAAACATCTGAGTGTAAGCAACATTTAGCGCTGTGTCAATGCGAGTGGTCTGTCCTTCTAAAGGGAGGCTTGCTACTATCTTCTTGAAATTTTCTTTTCCAGTGTATTCAGAAAACTTTGTCACAAGGCGTGCAGTGTCACTAAATGAGACAAGGGATGCTCTGATTCTGCTTCTTGATCCGCTTAATAAATCAACGACTGCTTGGATAAACTCCTTTTCTTTGTTATATTCTGTTTTCAAGCTGCCTGATGAATCGACTATGAAACCAATATCCAGGTCCACGGAACATGGGCTATTCAGTCCAGTTGCTAGATTGAGAATAATATCATTAGACTATCATCAAAGAATTTATCATACTCTGTTCCTATTGGTCTCACTTCAATTAATCTACCCAGTACTCTTTGGTGCTATAAATCTCCAAAACCGGAAACAATTTTTGGCTTTCCTGGTAAAAGGTAAGCATACATAATTTTACGTTTTTTTACATGCACACTGGCAACTTATTCGTATCTGTGCGTTAGCAGGAAATTGAAATTCTTCCATAGTCCAGGGGTACACGACATGCTACGCAATCAGTCCTGAGACAAACAGAAATTGACAATACAGCAGGGCCGGGTTGTTCAAACCACGATTAGCGCTAATCTTGGATTAAAGGTATGATTCTGTAGTCATTTGCATAGTCCTAATCTGGTATTAGCCTAATATCAGTTTTGAACAACCGGGCACAGAACTGTACCTCTTTTACGGCTAACTTCCACTCATGGAATTTTGCCGATCGATCAGACGGAAATGTTACAGTCTACAGGCTAAGATATCGCTATGAAGCCGAATACAAATCGTTTGTAGTGACTTTTTATTGTATGAATAAGGCCCGCCTAGAAAAATCAAAATCATCCGGTGGGATGGGGAGCCGAAATTGTTAGGACTACCGGGTGCGCCAAAATAAGCTATGCACGTTTGGCAGGCCACAATAAATTGTACACTGGACCGATTTTGAAGATTTATGATTAAATCGTTAGCAGAAAGCCTGAATTAGATTCTAGGACTTTTTGCAAATTTTTCCGTTTTCAGTTTTTAGAGCTAGAAGCCAGTTTCCTAAAATGTTCGTTTTCGAAAACATATAAAACGATCAGAAAACGTCGATCAAATTTAAAAGATTCAACATGAATGAACAAAGAAAAATCGTTTTCAAGATGATTTGGGGGCTTAGTACGAACTCATGTATAGCAGATCATGACTGGTTGATTTCTAAATCGCAAATCACCACGAACAAGTTCTCGCTTTGTCCATTCATGTCGATTATTTAGAAAACTTGATCGATGTTTTTTATCGTTTTCAGTGTTTTCGAAAGCTAACATTTTAGAAAACTCGCTTCTAGCTCTAAAGACTGAAGATGAAAAAATTTGCAAAAAAATCCCAGTATCTAATTCAGGCTTTCTGCTAAAGACTAAGTCATAAATCCTCAAAATCGGTCCAGCTTACGATTTATTGTGGCCTGCCAAACGTGCATAGTTTATTTTGGCGCACCCGGTAGTTTTAGGTAGGGTTCTGCAGTAAGGTTAGTTCAAGAGCAAGTACCGTGAATTATTGCCAAAAAACTTTATTGATTACTCACCAGTTCTACAACTTTCATTAGAAATCTTCTGCACAAATTTAGGCTTAATGAGATTATCAAAGCTAGTCGTTGTATGTGTATATTGCGGTGCTCCCGCTATTCGCGTCAGTTCATCCTTGTTTACTTGTGTTCCAATACCAATCACATAGATAGTTATTCCAGCGTCACGAAGCGTTTTTGCAATCGAGCTAGGATCAACGGCATCTTTATCTTGCGTTTGAGATCCATCTGTCAGAAGAATTAGCACTTTTGGAACCCCAGGCCTTGAAGAAAAAAAGGATTTAGTTGAAAAATTTGTAGTCAAAGAGCAATGACAACATTTACACTGGAAGTCAAAATTAGGGTAGTTAGGGTTTACTGAGCTCTTTAAATGCGCTTTTAATTTTCTTTTAAACTGATAGGGCGAGGGGATTTCCCTTAGTTCGATTGGTATTTCATTCCAAGCTTTAAGCCCAGAAAGATAGAAAGTTTTTTTGTACACTCAAGTTTAAACTTTGGGATGTCGAGATTTCTATTGTTTCTTGTGTTATACCTACAAATTTCATTCCTCTGACTATACTTGTTCCAGAGGCTATCGGGGCACTGCTTGTTGACTATTTTGTGTGTCATGATAGATCTATCAAAACAGATGATCTGATCAACGTTCAGCCCATTATTGATCCAGGGGTCCTTTATTCCAGCATTTTGAATAATTGAGAAGGCCCTGTTCTGTAGGCGCTGAAGCGTTTGCAGCTTCGTATTGGGCAGGCTAGCCCAGATAGCATTCCCATATCGGAGGTGACTTTCAACTCACAGGTACTTAATGTTATTTAAACTTTACTGTCGTATTTAAATCAATGACCAATACAATACCTACCCAATGCCCTAAACACGTGCAAAGTTTAAGTATGAATCTACTACATTCGTTAAGTCAAAGAGAAAGAACTTTCGAATTAGCCATAAATGTTCGGCACAAAATATGTAAAATGCTATTCATTTTAGTTCTCATTTCAATTCTCATTTAATTAATTCATTTCATTCTCATTAATTGATGGTGTACTCTACGGCACTCTGTACTGTGAAAATTATGATACGTGCTCAACAGTCTGTGAAGAATTTTGAAGCAAGTTTTGTAATCGTAATTCGTGAAATACATTAGAGTGAGCCTTGGTCAATTTTTGAAGGACTTATACCTTGTGGTGTGGATTGCAGTGGCAACGAGCTGCCAGATTGCAGAAAGTATGTTCGCACTGCATGTCTGTATGTCAGTACATTAGTGGAAATTGCAACCAAATTTGTCTGCATCTTTCTCCATCATATTGCTATTTCTCGTTTGTTTTTTAAACATATATTGTCTTCAAATCAATCCGCGGTTCAGAACATCTCTTGCAGCTCTGGTCACCGACCAAAACTACTGCAGTGGAGGCCGGCCTTAAATACAATGGTGTTTACAGACTTGTTTACAGTTTGGCGATAGAGCCCGTTCAAGACCGTAAAGTTATTTTCCAGCAGTATTACCTTGCACCATTTGCTTTTGTAAACAGCTGGTCGACGACAACCTTCAGTGCTTTGTCAATCCTTGTCGTTGCTCCAATCATGGGTAATGCATCAATCGCTTTCTTCAGATCTTCTTTTGAGTTAAACTGTGAAAGTCTGATGCTTAGGTCTGCGATATGACTGAATGTCACCACTCCTACCCTTGTAGACGAGAGTCCAACCCCTAATGAATCAACAAGTTCCTTTATGAACGCTTTTTCTTTATGGTATTCAAGTCGGAGGCTGCCAGATGCATCCACTATGAAGCCAACGTCAAGTCTGGTTTTGCAGCGTGGTACTGAAACGCAATTGCAAACAATAGATAAGTTTAATTATACAGAAAGTTGATAAGAACTTTGAAGTGTAAACACCGTCTCAGCATCCAAGCCACATATATCTAAAAGTAAGATATCCTGGTTTAGGTAAATGATCCAAAATTACGATTGATCACATTTCAGAAAGACTTATGCAAAAATATCCCTGTGGCGGGGGGGGGAGGGAGGAGGTAGTTCATTGTTAAGTGACGTTGGGTATGCCGCTCATATGGGTGGGCTCTTCATCCAAATTCCCTACATATGGGTCTGTTATTAACCTTAATTCTGGTACATGGGTTGCTTTTTAGTATTTTCTTATAAATGGATCCCATAATGATTATCGGCACAAAATAACTGGAAATCTCTTTGTATTTTGCTTGAGAAACGATACAGTCAAGAAAGGAAGACGGTGTTGGTAGCCACCATGACAACAGCAGCGCCTAGCCAGTCCAAGCAGGAGAAATGTGAATAGATTTTGCGCCTTAAAATCGACAAAATTCATACACATAGATTAGAAATTCTGTGATATTCATGTAAATGATTTGGAATTCTTGAAAATTCTGTCATACAAATGGGTCCTTTTGTCAAAGTCCAGATGCAGGTCAAATCACAGTCACAAATGAAGTACCCCCTCCAGGGGAAAACACACTGCAGTAGTCATTCACATCTGTCAGTCCTATTCTGAAACACCCATTAGCAGAAAAGAGCATCACTTAATTCCACTTACCCGCTCCATAGCAAGCCCTCAAAGTTAAGTTTTGCCAAATTTCCTTCTTTTCCAGTTCCTTCACATCCTTGAAGATTTTGACCATGTTCTTGTCTTTTGTGATAAGTAGAAGTTCTTCTTTATCCACATTAGGACCAATGCCAACTGCAAGAATCTTCTGATTAAGTTCATGAAACGATTCAGCAGCAAATGCAGGCAGCAGCGATCTTTCATCCTTTGTTTGAGTTCCAGTTGTTATAAGAACAAGCAAACGAGGCGTATTCCGTCTGGCTCCAGTTCTTTCTCCAAATAAGTCGTTAAATGCTACCTTGATACCTTCACCTATCTGCCTCGTTCTTCCTACTTGGGTTAGTTTGTCAACTGAAGTTATGAATTTTGATGGATTTTTGTAATCAACGAATGGAACGTCAAGAAAGGCTCTGTCGGAAAATGATACCAATCCGGCTCTTGGGCCCGTTGCGTTGTAGGAGAAGCCACTGACGATTTTTCTAACAAGTGCTTTAACGGCAAGGAAATCGTCTTTCTTATACTGAGATGAGTCGACAAGAAACCCAACATCCAAACCAGTTGCACAAAGAATTGCAGGTTTTTCTAGAAGAATTTGGAAGAAATAGATCAATGGCTTGTAGCAGGAAACTAATTTTACATACTAATCAATTAACTTCTGAGCTATGTATCTTCCCACTAAACCTTGGCTCCAAGCTCTCAAGTTTACTTCAGAGCAGGGAAAAAACTTAGAAAAAGCCAAACTGGATTCCTTACCAGTATTTCCAGGAAACTAAATTTTCTGGCCAATGCATACGATGGGAATTCTTTCACCAAATTTGCCTGATGACTGAAACCAGCGGTCGGCCAATTTGTCTTACTATTTTGCAGTGATAAGTAGCTTCACGTGAGGTAAGAAATAATTTCTGTGAGGTCAGAAATAGTGGAACTCTCTGAGGATTATCGGAATTTTCATGAGAGCTATGAAATTGGAGGCTGCTATTTTATTTTCCATCCATGAAGCTATTTATCGCTGCAAAATAGTACGACTAAATGGAGGACCGCTGGTTTCAGTCATTGGACAAATTTGATCTCCTGAAGGTCATAGCTCCATCATTTTTCAACGGATTTTTATGGGAATGGTAGCAAACTTTAATTGAATATCTGCAGAGCAACATCATGCAAAAGTTTTGCGAGAGTCTTTTGCAGTTTTGTCACAATCTTCAGGCAAACGGGGCACAATTTTTTGGGACATCCTGTACGTGAGGATTTTCCCCAGAAAACGGTAGCTTGTGCAACTGCAATGGCCGTTTGGGACGTAATTCCAAACAAAAGCAACTGTAATGACCGCCTAGTACATGTCAAAAAATACACACTCACCGACAGCTTTCGCACATGCCCTCTTTACAATTTTCTCAAGAAATGCACCCGTCAAAAGCTCATCGAACGATTTTGGCAACAGGACATTCTCAGGTTTGCCAGTAAGTGTTGCCAATTCAAGTCCATCTACCCGTCTCCCAATACCAACAGCAATGATTTCCACACCATTCTTACGCAAAATATCTGCTTGTTTCTCTGGTGGCGTTGAGTATTGACTTTTAGTTTGCTTCCCATCTGTTAGAACTATCAAAATGTTAGGTGCGTCTTTCCTGTCACCATTTGCCTCAGTGAATAGTTCAGTATGTGATACTCTAAGAGCTCTATCAATGTATGTCTGAGATTTCATCAAAGGAATGGTACCAGCGGCTCGAACGAACGATTCTGTATCCTTATTGGCTGATAACTTAATAGTCAACTGAGCATAGTAGCTGAATGTAACAACGCCAATGTTTACTCCATCTTCGCTGACAGTTAATTTTTTGGCAAGGTCTTTGACGAACTGAACTTCTTTATGAAATTCTCGACGCAAGCTTCCAGAAGAATCCACCACGATACCAATGTCGGCAATAATCTGGCAGTCGTCCTTTCTCTGCCCAACAGTGACTGGAATTTGAAAGGAGAATATTTCAACTTGAGTGTATTTTAGCAGTGGAAGGAAAGGTCGCATGGAAACTTCATTTAGAAGAATGCACTGATCAGTGTATTAAGACATAAAATTAAACATCTGTTCGTCATCTAGTTCCACTCAAAGATAACTGGGTGCAGCAAACTCTAAGGTTCATTACATTCTGTCTCAAATTATAGATGTCATGTAAAAATCCCGCGAATAACGACAATTAAAGCATTTTGCATAAGAGATTTTGCGTCGCAGGAAATCGCACTTTACATCCAACTCGAGAAAGACTTTGGAATAGACCTTTTAGCTATTTTAAAATAGAATCTGAATCGAACGATATTTTGATACTTTTTCTGAATTTTCGAATGTGCACAAAAGTGATAGAAGCTCTATCGCCACTCAATCGAACCTCTCGTATAAAATTTTTTAAAAATATCGCTCGATCCAGGCTCTTTTGGAGAATAGCTCAACGGTCTATTATAAGCCATTGATAGATGACTAAGTATGGAGAACATGGTGTTGAAGGGGCGTTTTCATAGAATGCATCAAAATTCAGTGCCGATGCTATTGGGAATGTGCAATAGAACGCGAAAAATTCCCGCGTCGCCATCTTTTCCGTAATCGTCTTTTAAATGCTATACTTATTTAGTTTGCTTCCTGTCAGCTTTCAAACATGATCGCTCCATGGACACACTGTGCACTCGTTTTTGCAAAGTCTAAAGCACCATTTTCATTAAAAAACGCCTCTTAGCACGGTCTAGACCGGTCACAGAAACTCTGCCTAGCTTTACTCGAAAAAATTGTGTTACCATGCAGCTCAGCATTACTTGAACATCGTTGAACGCTGTATTCAATTTAACACCGATTGACCAAGGAAGTAAATAGCTTTTGCCGAAATTTGATATTATTACCAATCTCGAAAGTGCCTTGCACATTTTTCAAGGAGCAAATTAATTTGAAAGATACTGTCAAGTCTTGAAATGGCTTTAGATTTCTAGGAACGTGTACTTTTATGAGCTATCTGGTTTCGAAGCATTCACTTACTTTGAATAGATGTATTGATATTGCTCGGTCAGCTGAAACCACAACAGCCCAATTAAAAGTGATTACTGGACAAGTTGACTCAAACAATGAAGTTCATGCTGTAGGCAAGTGGAGAAGAAATCAAAACAATTATGGAACCAAGAGAAACATTATCTCTGATTGTAAGTATTGTGGAGGTGAACATGGATGGAAAAAAGAGTATTGTCCTGCATTTGGCAAGATTTGTGGACATTGTGGTAAGAGAAACCATTTTGCTGACATGTGCCTCCAACGCAAAGATGCTGGTAAGAGAGATTACACTACTAAACCTCGTGTGAATGCTGTTTCTAACGCATCTGGTGATATTCTTTCTGTTGATTATGATGCAAATGGCCACCTACACATTCACACAGTTTCAAAATCTCAGTACAAGTCTAAGATTTTTGCTCAAATCACATTAAATGACCAGAATATCACCATGCAAATAGATTCTGGTGCATCTTGCAATGTGTTACCAGCAAAGTATGTCCCTTTTGGGACCAAAATCCAACAATCTAAGCAGCCCCTTACTCTCTACAGCAAAGCTAGCCTGCCTGTAGTTGGTACTTGCACACTGCAGATCAAAAACCCCAAAAATGATCTGTG